>CAJDSM010024345.1:0-10255 GCA_903981925.1 Ostrea lurida | reverse complement strand
TTTAAACGAAAATAATTCTATTTGAGTTGTAACACGCAATTTGATTGGTTCATCGGCTTTCATTAAGAAATGTTTATCCTTTTTCTGATGATCCAACTTTAATATAGAAAAATAACTTTCTTTGTTGACGATAAAAATTACTCAAATACTCTGAAGTCCATTTTCACAGGTCAGGGGCTATATTGATTCGTTAACTTGCACTAACCCATGGCACCAGTTATCTCGAAACTGAGCATATGATTGGTGTTGGAGCCTGTAGCGTGAAACCAATCAGAAAACGGCTATTATACATGTAATAGGCCGATAGCGAAACGAAATTAAACATGCATGGCTCGGCGTCTGCAACATGGTTTAGAATTTGTGACCAGTTACCACTACACCGACGATTGATTTTTTGGAAATTCATTTTCTTTGAAGAAACAAAATTTTAGTATATTAGTGAGTTATGGATCAAGTTCGAGTTTCGGTTCGGTGATTTCTGGTGGAGTTGTGTCCCTCTAACTTTGAAAAATTACTGTTATGACCAGTTTTCCAGACTTTTTTTCTATATGCTGCTGTATATTAATGAGTTGTAGATCGAGTTTGAGTTTCGATCCAGTTAGATGATTTTTTTAATTGAGTTGTGTTCCTTTAACTTTGAACATTTGCTGTCATGACCAGTTTTCCGGACTGTTTTTCTAAACGGTCTCAAAATGCTTGTTGATTTGGCCAAAATAGAATAGTAATGTAAATATTCAAAGAATGATATTCCATCACTCTGATATTCCTTTCACTAGCAAACTGACAATGTTTTGTAGATACATGTATATTACTTTTTTGCTCATTCATTATTTGTCTACTATTGTTTATTTTATATGTTTGTACTTTCATGCTTCATATGGCCAAAAACTGTAAAAAAGCTTTCAAAGTTTCAAAAGTATGTCATATAGAATATTCCTTTACCTTTCTTCATGCGAACGGATCTGACGCTGACTTTTTTTTTTTAATAAGATGCAATTATAGATTGTCATCCGGTAATTTATCTCCAGTTAAACTGGAGTATGTTTCGCGTATCCAGAGCGTCCATATGCCGAGAGAAGGATAGCAAATTCTGTACTCAGGCCGAAAAAGCAGCGGGTAGTCGCTCAACCTCGAGTTCATCCTGAAATCGTCATCTTGTACATACATTGTAACAACCACCAAATGTGACTGGGAAACCGAGAGCACCTAATGCTGGGCCTTTAATCCTCAAGCAACCTACGGAAAATGTTCCAGCTCAAAATAATCAAGGTACGGTTCTTTTGACCCTCTGGATAATTTGCTTAATCCAATAATCAGATCATTTTCATCGCTAGCAGTACATTTGCCTCAAAACATAAACGACAAAATTAGCAACAATCAGTTCATCAAATAAAATTCGGTACCCTCCCTTTTATGATCCTATATCAACACAACAAAATCAGGTTGAGTTTGAGGATGGGGTATTTCAGATCAAACAGAAGTCCGTCCCAATTTTTATATTTGGGTAAGCATTCATTTGAAGCAATCCCATTGTTAAGATATGTGGCATTGTTAAAGCGGGTAACCGAAAAAATCAAATACAATTGGTTGGAATTTGATATTCAATTTTGGCTCAAAATCTTTGAGTTGGGTTTCTGTTGATGCAGAGTTGTGGATATCCACGATTTATATGATACCGTCCACTGCTTCTCCTAACCTTGCATCACATCAGCCGACATTGAATCCCCGCAATAATTGTTGTAGTTACAATTATCAAGGAATCTGCAAGAAGGCTAATTGCAATTGTTTGTATAGTTGTCTCCAATACAATTCCTTCCATCCATTACTTGAATTTTACCAGGCTAATGCAAACTGCTGCGTCAGATCGACCTACATCTCAAAACTAATTTCAACAATCGTTCGTATCATCATTCCAGGAACCGCATTCAAATGTCCGGTCACATCCAATTCTGCCAATCATGCAACTGTCAGAGTTTATTGGAATTGGGTCATTCGCCTATCAATTCGCAGTATCTAGATCAATTGTTATCTACATACCCAATTTGTAAGATGCTAAATGTAAGTGTTATCTCTGGGTTTCAAGTCGGGTTTTTCCATGAATTCCAATGGTCCTAGGAGGAGGGTGGAGTTTAATAGCATGACATCAGTATGAAAGAATTGATAAAGAAATTAAGTCAGGGAGAACATTGTCCATTTTCACATCCTCCGAGGTCTAATCTGCGTTGCAGCCCCATTGGTTTCGTCCCAAAGAAGCAAGGTAGATGTCTAGATGACAATGATCACTAATTTGTTACACCCTCGAGGGTGTCGCTTTAACGACTTTATAAATCCTATAATATGCTTAGTTATAAATCCTATAATATGCTTAGTTTATTCAACTTTTAATGATGTTGTAATCTTTAAAGTGACTGATTCACTGTTTTTGAAAAAAATCATTTTTGATATTTTAAACATTAAAGATATAACTCATTTAAAGCTGACATCCAAATCTTCTGTTGATGCAGAGTTGTGGATGATTTACGTGTAATCATCCACTGTTTCTACTAACCTTGTATCACATCCGCAGTCATTGAAGCCCCGCAATAAATTTACCAGGGAATCTGCAAGACGCCTAATTGCAATTATTTGTTTAATTGCCTTCAAACAATTCTCTCCATCCATCAGTTGAATTTTACAAGGCCAATGCAACTGCTGCGTCATATCATCTGAATGCACTATTTAACCTTAACTTTATGTTATGCAAAGAGTCTTTTGTATGTTTACAAACAAGCCAATAAAATATTAATTTTGTAATTTAAAGCATTTTAATTTTGCATAGCTACAAACTTAATTTTAAAAATTGCACATGTTACCTCCAGAATACATGAAATGCGATATACATGATATAATTAGATCAATAACCATACAATTTCAAAACTTTGTAAACAATAACATGCCCCAATCTTTGTTTACAAAGCAATATACTCTCTACAATGATTTTCTGCCATTTTGTATACCCTTGGATTTTTAGCTGGGTACCATGTAGCGTAACTATGGGCCGATCTGCGCGCAGTAATCCGAACATGACCCCAACAACCGCCAAAATAAACTTACACTCTTCATAATCAATCCATCGTAGGTCGTTTTTGAATGCAAAAACCCATAACTCTTTAAAATTTCAAACCAAGTTTTGATATTCAAAACATTTGAAAGTGAAGGAGTTTTGCAGTACTTAGTGTAGTGGACAGTATAAGAGGAAACTTGTACTGCCTCGCTAGTGAGCTAGCTTTTCTAGCGATGTTGTAGAGTCTCTTGATCACGCAAGTTAGGAAATGGCGAGTGTGGTAAGCACCTAGATTGGTGACCGCTTCACGTTACAATTTGGTGGCAGCGTAGTGACTCTGTATTTTATGAGGAAACAAGCAATCTGAGAGTATTGCATAGCAAAATACATAGTCCCCTACCGATTACAAAAATTATTGGACTGCAACAATATTCTAATTGCATTATATAGGCTATCTCGATCATATTTATGGTAAAGCCAGGATAGGACAAGGACCACAACTCAGTGAAAAATGAATCGATCGAAACCAAACTCGAACTTGATCTGTAACTTGGTATGGCAAAGCAATGTACCAAATATCAAATGATTATCTGCAAGCAGTGAGAAAAAAAGTGCAGAAAACTGATAATTTACGAAATGTTCTAAGTCCAAGGGCCATAACTCAGTGAAATATGGATCAATCGAAACCAAACTCGAACTTGATCTGTAACTTGGTATGGCAAAGCAATGTACCAAATTCAAATGATTATCTGCTAGCAGTGAGAAAAAAAGTGCAGAAAACTGATAATTTACGAAATGTTCTAAGTCCAAGGGCCATAACTCAGTGAAATATGGATCAATCGAAACCAAACTCGAACTTGATCTGTAACTTGGTATGGCAAAGCAATGTACCAAATATCAAATGATTATCTCTCTAGCAGTGAGAAAAAAAGTGGCGAGAAACTGATAATTTACAAAATGTTCTAAGTCCAAGGGCCATAACTCAGTGAAATATGGATCAATCGAAACCAAACTCGAACTTGATCTGTAACTTGGTATGGCAAAGCAATGTACCAAATATCAAATGATTATCTGCAAGCAGTGAGAAAAAAAGTGCGGAAAACTGATAATTTATGAAATTTTCTAAGTCCAAGGGCCATAACTCAGTGAAATATGGGTCGATCAAAACCAAACTCGAACTTGATCTGTAACTTGGTATGGCAAAGCAATGTACCAAATATCAAATGAATATCTGCAAGCAGTGAGAAAAAAAGTGCGGAAAACTGATTTACCGGACTGACGGACGGACGGACAGAGTGCAAACCTAAAGTCCCCTTCGACTTCGTCGGTAGGGACTAATTAGTGATGGAATAAATGTGGACCATAAATTGGTTGATTGATTAATTGATTGTATATTGTTTAATGTCCCACTTGAGAATTTTTCACTCATTTGGAGACGTCAACATTGCGGTTAAGGGCTGCAAAATTGCTTTGCACTTATGGTCTTTGAGAAAGGAGGGATCTTTATCGTGCCACACCTTCTGTGACACGGGGCTTCCGTTTTGTGGGCTTATATGAAGGACCGTCTAATATAGTCGCCTCGTACAAAAAGCAAGGGGTTCTGAGGACTAATCCGGATCTCCACTGGTATAAATTGGTTGTAAAAACAATAAATGAGTGGAGATTTTCAATGGTAAAAGAATTCAAAGAATGCATATTAATAGTGTAAGATGAAATATGATGACCGAGTATTTTGCTGAAATATCGTTGCTATATACTAGTATATATGAACAAAGGCCCTATGGGTGTGTTATATGACAATATACAAATTTTCCCTATTCATCTATGTAAAGGCAAAGATAACGAACAGTGATCAATCTCGTAAGTCCTAAATAGAATACAAAAACAAGAGTTGGGCAATCACGGACCCCTGGACACACCAGAGGTGGGATCAGGTGCCTAGGAGGAGTAAGCATCCCCTGTTGACCGGTCACACCCACCGTGAGCCCATAGTCTTGATCAGGTAAACGGAACAGTCCGTAGTCAAATCAGTGTGTGAAAAACGGCTTAACAATGGCTATGAAACACATCAGACAGCATTTGACTCAATGATAGGTCATATTGGTAAACTAAATTGTTATAACGACCATAGAATTTACGGAATGCTGCCTTTAAACGTGACTGTTGAAACCCCTGCAACAACAACTTGTCTGTAAGTAGCTTGCCTCGATTCAAAAACCGATTATAACGCAGACCAAAGCTTTTGCGTATCGAAATAAGTTGAGAGACATACACACCATATGCAGGTGATGATGGAATATTGCTACATAAATATAGGAAGTTGACGATGGAGAAGCTAAAATCGTCCCGTTTGTCATAAAGTTGAGTAGTTAGTTGGCCGTTAATGTCATGTTCAATAAAATATCTTACAAAGGCAATACCACGGTGTAATATCTAACTAAACAGGTGTTATTGGTCAAGATACTGAATGTCACAATATGTACTATGTCTTATCATATTTGATTTAAATTAAAACATCTGTTTAAAATCCCATATCCTCTTTGATGTAAATCTATTTGTACAGCGATAACTTAAAACATACTTAAGTTTACAACTGGCCTTAGGGATTCGCCATTTTATATTATGATGATGTCCATAAAATCCTCTAGACTTGTGAAATTCATGACACCTGTGTCAGGGTTGCAGGTCCTATAGGGTGGGGTCACGCTATAATGACCTTGTTTGCGATTACAAATTATCACTAAGTCATATGTTGACTGATTTGTTTCATACCCTTTCTTAGACTGTCATTTTCCTACTAGATTTGACTACGGGTAATCTCGTTTACTTTATTTCGACTAAGGGCTCACGGCGTGTGTGACCGGTCAGCAGAGGATGTTTACTCCTCCATGGCACCTGATCCTACCTTCGCTTTTGTCAGAGGTCCGTGTTGCCCTACACTCGATTTTGTATATGTTTTTTGGATTATGATTACGTTTGACACAATGTTAACTTCGCCTTTTTGTATAGTAAATCTGTCTTTCAAATTAGAAAACATCTTTTCTACTTCCAAATATATTTGAGAAAAACTAAATGCATGATCATGATGTCCGTGAATCTCTCTATCAAAGTTATGAAATTCATGGTCTCTGGGGCCAGGCCTTAGGGTGGGGTCAATATGGTCGAACAGTGAGAATGTATGAAATCTTAGAATTTTTGAGAAAAACAAAATGCTTCATTTTGATGTCCATGAAGCACTCTACTGATATTCATGGTCCTCCTATGGATGAGGAACATTAAAATGAGTTTTATGCTTCGAACTTCAAGGTTTTTTTTAAAAATATGAACCATATGCATATTTTAAAAGATAACATGTGGACAAAAGATTCCATATTGAGGCTTAAATGCAAATATGAAACTCTCTGTAAGGACTATGATACTCATCTGACCGCCAAGGCCCGTGGGCTCTTCTTTGTAATATATTAAAAAACAAAATATTTGGTATCATTGCATATAATTAAAATTTTGATGTTCATTTCGTGAACAATAAAATAGTACATTTGTTCATTTGTTTGCACCGGTCGCGGTAGTTCATTGGTTGGAGTGTTCGCTTCGCAATCGGGAGGCCGTGAGTTCGAGCCCCGCTCTCGGCATGGCCGCGTCAAACCTAAGACGTGAAAATAGGTAGTGATTGCTCCTTCGTCAAACGCTCGGCATTTAGAAGCGAGAATCACGGATCTTTCGGATATAACCTTAAAACTGAGTTGCAACGGCGTTGGCACGCTAAAGAACCCTCACTGCTAAAGCCCTGAGCGCTAAGCATATGTCTAAATTTGTGGTACTTCACCTACAACTAGTGACATCTTAATATGAGTGAAAAATTCTCAACGGGACGTAATACAAATGAATAATCAATCAATCAAACATGTGTTAGAATCCTCGTAAGAGGCGACTAACTGGGGCGGTCCTTCGGATGAGACCGTAAAGCAGGTGTGGCATGATAAAGATCCCTCCCTGCTCAAAGTCCATCATAGCTAAACATGGGTCAAAATTCTGCAGCCCTTCATCAGCAATGGTGACGTTTCCATACGAGTGAAAAATTCTCTAATTAATCAATCAATAAATCAAGTTCTCCGCTTCTATCCACCAAAGCTTTCAGTATGATTCACATCATTATCAGTTGACTCTGAATGCAATATTTTGTATGGCAAAGCAAATAAAGATAAATAAATAATAAAATAAAATTGAAAAAAAAAATAGTTTGGATACACCTTCCTTTGACCTCTAATGTAAATTGTTTTCTTCAATATAGTACCCGTTATCGGTACATGTACTTTGATTTATGTAACCTTTTAAACACATTTGACGGTAGATTTGCGCTTTTTACCAGTTTGCCCACGGGAGTTTACACCATTAGATTTTAAATCCTCTGGTTCATATTATATTGATATGTGTCTACCCATGGGTTGGTTATTCGTTGTTACGCTCTTTATGTGAGAAATTTTCTACATTCCTTCATTGGGCAGTATCTTGTACATGAAAAGGTGAAGATATCGAAAATTTCGTAAGTCCAGGCCCGAAGACCATAAACTGAGAATAGACTTAAGTCTAAATTTTGATTACTTATATCTTAAGAGTTACAGCATTCATGTTTAAAAACACTACAAGTTTTTAATAAGAAATTAAATGCAAACGTATACTGAAAATTTTAATTGTTCATAAAAATTATTTCATAAGTTAGCTGGATTTGAAATTTCGACTTAAGTCTATTCTCAGTTTATGGTTGTGAGGCCTGAATGGAATACAAAATAAAAGCTGGGCAAACACGAACCCCTGGATGTACATGTACCAGAGGTGGTATCAGGTGCGGCACCGTGCCTAGTAGGAGTAAACATCCCCTGTCGACCGGTCACCCCGCCCTAAACCCATTGTCTTGATCAGATAAACGGAGTAATCCGTAGTCAAAATCCGTGTATAACATATATGAGTAACGAACTAACATGTCAGACAGTATTTGACCCTAAGACAGGTTGTTAATTGGCAAACTAGATCGTTATTACGACCTTGGAATTTGCAAAGTGCTAACTTTAAACGTGTACGTTGAAACCCCATCAACATCAACTTGTTTATCAGTAGTAAAACAACCCGATCAAACTCAGAACAAGCTTTTGCGTATCGAATCAGTTGAGAGAAACAAACTGCATGCAGTTGATGATACAACATCCAAATTGGAAAGTACTGTTCACTATATACAATGTAGATAATATGTTCGTTGGTAGTAGCAAATCGATTGAGTGCAGGGATTTAATGAGGCAGTTTGAAGTGATATGTTTATCATTTAATTTTATTTCACGTGATCGACCCGTGAGGATCCGGGTTAGAATAGGTCTTCAGCATCCCCTTGCGTGTCGTAAGAGGCGACTGAATGGGGCGGTCATTCGGATGAGACCACAAAAACCGAGGTCCCGTGTCACAGCAGGTGTGACACGATAAAGATCCCTCCCTGCTCAAAGGCCCTGAGTGCCGAGCATAGGCCTAAATTTTGCAGCCCTTCACTGGCAACGTCTCCATATGAGTGAAATATTCTCGGTGAGACGTAAAACAATAATCAATCAATCAATATTTCACGTGATCACCTAGCGCCGATTCTCATTGGTTAAAACACCTTCTAAGAATTAAGGTGATTTTACGATCACGTACCTGAACTACAAGTAAAGTATCAAAGTACTGAAAGCCTGGCTTTACATTTACATTACTACAGAGGGATGTTTTCAAATGAGGTTATTATTTATCTATATTATTTATTTATCTATTTATACGTCATTTTTGAGGAAAATGTTTTATCAGCCAAAGTCTTTATTCCAGTGACACAACAAAACAAATTAAAGATACTTTTATTTACAAAGTAAATCTTCATAGTAACAGAAGGAATCATGTAAATTTAACATTGACTCTTTTAAAAGATGTCTTACAAAACATGTAGTTATCCTTGAACAAATTTGTAAACAGATTAAAAGGACCAGAATTACATGTCCCCCAAAACACACTGAGTTAGCCAGATGTAATAAATAAACTTGTAAGCTATCTCAACTAAATCTGAGACGCTTAAATCAGGCCTGGAAGTTATATGCTTTAGTTGAGCGCCGTTTCATGACTCAAAGCTCAAACAAGTGATCTAAATCTTTATGAAACTTTGATATATCATTTTAATATTCAAATGGAGTACATGGTCAAGATGTTTTTAGTATGTTTTTGGAGTCTTGACTGAGTTGTACTCAAACAACATGGTTTGTGCATAGATAAATGAATCGGCACAAAGTACGTGTTTGAGTAGAATACAGAAAAAAAGTCTTATATCCTCCAGGCCAGTATGTGTTTAAAAAAAAAAAACAGCAAAAAATTTACACTGTTTTGTGAAATTTACATGTAAGGGGAACATCTCTGCTTGTTAATTGTACTGTATGGAGTATTAGAGTATAGCCACATCATTTCATTTGACCTGTGTTTCTGTTGCAAATATGCATCGTTTTTCATTATAGACACAATTTCATCAATGGTTTACTAATATTTTTTGTGAAATGAACCACTAACTCCATGATGGTTGCCATACTACATGTAGGTCTATAAAGTTGTTTTGTAGAACATGTTGACATATTTTAATGTTATTGATGCTTTAATACATACTGCTTCATACTCTCGCGGTCAAGAATATACAACTCAACTGTATGACAAAACAGGGCGATTCTGCATTTCCATCGTCCTTTCCATACTTATTAAGCAACATTCAATCATTACTATTAATGGTGTGTATGCTCTCTAACTTATAATTTGATACACAAGACCCAAATAGCTTTGAGAAAGCGGAAGGAATTTCTATTTCTTTGCGACCCGTGGGGTCCGGGTAGACGGTTCCCAGCATCCCCCTTGCGTGGTCGTAAGAGGCGACTGAATGGGCGGTCATTCGGACGAGACCGGAAAAACCCGAGGGTCCCGTGTCACAGCAGATGTGGCACGATAAAGATCCTCACTGCTCAACAGGCCTGATGCCGAGTAACCATGGCCTAAATTCGCAGCCCTTCACCGGCATGGTGACGTCTCCATATGAGTGAAATATTGGTCGAGTGGGACGTAAAAAACCCTTAAATACTCAATCAATGCTAATTCTTCGCGTTCTCGAGGTTTGAGCATTGACAACATTTTCATTGACATTTTTGTTTCAGTGAGGATTGTTGG
>CAJDSM010024342.1:5381-28978 GCA_903981925.1 Ostrea lurida | reverse complement strand
ATACATTTTATGAATATATATATGATGAAAATATTATATACAAGAAAATAAACATACATATGTTAATAATATTTGTTAAATAAGTCACAGAATATGCTTTGATTAACATCCTTTTTTAGCAGTAACGATACCCAGTCTGTGTGTGAAATTCCCGACACCACGCTGAAATCCTCTCCACTTCTTTCTGAGTTGAGAATTTGAGTCTGTGGATTTGTATACACGATCTTACAGATACCCCATGAAAAGAAATCGAGAGGATTCGGGTGGCGGTAACAAGGAAATGATGGGGCATACACTTGGGGTTTTGAAAGAAATTTCCATCAAATGTTTCATGCAATCAAATCCGTAACTATTTAATGTAAAGGCAAAGATAACAAATAGTGATCAATCTCGTAAGTCCCAAATAGAATACAAAAACAAGAGTTGGGCAAACACGACCCCTGGACACACCAGAGGTGGGATCAGGTGCCCAGGAGGAGTAAGTATCCCCTGTTGACCGGTCACACCCGCCTTGAGCCCATTGTCTTGATCAGGTAAACGGAGTAATCCGTAGTCAAATCAGTGTATGAAAAACGGCTTAACAAATGCTATGAAACATATCATGTCTCCCCTTCATGTGGACACTAGATTTCGTTTGGATTTATATATTTTCTAAATAAAACGGGAAGGAATGTTTCCTATAGAACTTAAAGGTAACGAATGCTGTTCACTGTCTGTGTATCGCCATCTTTGATTTCAAAGAAGAAAGGCCCGATTACCCCCGTTGACCTCAAAACAGCCCAAACTGTCACTAGTTTCTACAGATACAGATTCTACAGATACAGATTTGATTTTTCACTACTCCAGTAACGCGCATATTTCTTATTTACGATCCCATTGAGGTATGTGCTTCACCAAGAAACCAAATGTTATCAACAATTTCTATGTTGTTCTCTGTCCATTGTAGATCAATAAAGTGACTTTCAACATTGTTTAATGCAAGGGTTTTGAAATGGATTAAGATATTTCTGGGACACCATCTACCATAGTGATATACATCTGCATATGTTCGACACATCCCGAATAGTACGGCAATATTTTGCAAAGTGAAGATTGCCAACCTGTTTCAAATACTAACACTTTCTTTACATTCAGAGACATGGGTTTGTAATTTGAGACCAGCAGCTTCGGAAGAAAGATACATCAACATAAAGACAAACAAGGAACAGAAATGCCCTACAACCCATATCTATAGCTCCGAGAATTGTGGATGCATTGTGAAACCTGCTACAGGTGTGTAACATATTTAAGCAATATGAATTTGTTTTGATGGCGGTTGACAAATTATGATGTCACGCAAAAGAAACACAACCCCAATTGAGTGTCAGTAATTTTCAATATTAGCAATCTATTGTTAGTAGCTTGATTGCGTAATACTAGTATAACACGTTTCCAAGTAATTCACGGTTGAATCAACTCGGTCACACTACGTGTTCTAATATCCGTAAGACATCAGTACATACCCCGATTAGCGCGTGCACGAATATAGGTGACAACATTTCAATGGAACTCAAACCCATCTATCTCGGGTGAGAAGCGTCCAATAGTGAACTTCGTTGTTAGCTCACCGAGACGAAGTCGGCGTCCCATCTTGGTTAAAGTATTTGGAGCAATTGTGCATTGATGGCTATATCTAACTTATTACTGGTCCTATCTTCCCCAAACTTGCATGGATGAGCCATAGACTTCTTATATTGGAGGATATTAAGGATGTTAGTGCTGGTTAAAGTTTTTGGAGCAAGTGTACTATTACGGTTATATCTAAATTATGACTGGTCTAATCTTCACTAAACATGCAAGGAGGGTGTATCGGGTAATTCTGAAGGACTACACAAACGTGGTTGCTGATTCTCAGCTGTAGGTTTCGGATGCTGGAAGAGATAGAGCTATTAGAGCTGGTTAAAGTTTTTGGAGCAAGTTTGCTATAATGGCATGGCCATATCTAAATAATTACTTGTCCAATCTTAATCAAACTCTCATGGGTGGTCTGTCGGGTGATACCAAGCTGGTTAAAGCTGCTATAACGGCATGGCCATATCTAAATAATTACTTGTCCAATCTTAATCAAACTCTCATGGATGGTCTGTCGGGTGATTCTGACTTAGAAGATGCTGAATCTGAGATGTAGATTTTGGATGCTGGAGGAGATGACTTTTTGTGATGTTGTTTAAATAGGCATATTTGAATGTACCTTGTGATCTAAATGTATTTGAATACTTCAGATGCTGAATCTGAGATGTAGATGTAGGTTTCGGATGCTGGAGGAATTCATTTGTTTGGAGAAGGATTTAAATGTTGTTTTTGTAGTGTTCATCCATACATCCCAGTAATGTATTGTCTATAATGTATGACCTACCATTGAGCCAAATGCTGTCTGATGTGTTTCATAGCCATTGTTAAACCGTTTTTCACACACTGATTTGACTACAGATTGCTCCGTTTACCTGATCAAGACATAGCCCATAGGGCTCACGGCGGGTGTGACCGGTCGACAGGGGATGCTTACTCCTCCTAGGTACCGGATCCTACCTCTGGTGTGTCCAGGTGTCCGTCTTAGCCCAACTCTTGTTTTTGTATCCTATTTGGGGCTTCCGAGATTGGTCACTGTTCGTTATTTTTGCCTTTACTTTCAATACTGCCCCAATTGGTGCAAGCATTTTACACATCTACAACGGAACCCTGTCCAGTTGAAAATGTTTGTGTCAATTCAGAATTTGAAAGGGTTTGGTAGAGACTATATTCTAAATATGCATGATATTACAGTTTCTATTTCATCCAATATATATACCTTCAATTTTTATACCCCTTCTCGTATTTTAAGACAAGGTTTTAGATATTACGTGAATTTTTAGAAATTGATATCACTCATAATATATTCTTTTAAAACTGTTTTTGAAATTCGATATCATGAGTTTTTCCGTATATGAAGTGCAGAAAGATCATTATTTATTTCCATTACAAGTATTAAATCTCTGTTCTGTAAGAAGACATTATCATGTGTCTATTTCATGTAATAATTGTTTTCCTTATGTTTTGTTTACACCCAACAGACGAATTAAGTTTAAATGAATAAAATCTTGAATAAATTTCAAGTGCAAAAAGGTAATGTTTAAAACACTTAAGCTCAAAAACAAGCATGATAACCCTTATTTTTTCTTTTAATTTCCCGATTCTTGTTCAATGTAGAAATCAAAAATACACTTCCCAAAAGATTGACATCACTCCAAGAGTAGGCCACGATGGGTGAAAATCGGCCCTGTAAAATGGTGAAATTTTCAACAATTATTTTTTGCAGAATGAAAGGTCTATGTATGATAGTTTATCAGGGTAGTAATTTTGGAGTTTTGCATTCAATTTGGTGTATCTAAGATCTAGGCCCTAAACATCATGAGAATATCATAAAATGCAAGAATTGCTTAAAATCACCAAATTTTTGTGATAAAAACGAAAAATCGTTATTAAAAGCACAGGCTTGGACCAATTTTGATTTATTGTCAGTTTAAATATAATGCCAGGAAGGTTGGATTTTTTATAACATCTTCTTGGTTCAAGCCAATGCTCTATAACAAATTTTCGTTTTTAGCACAAAAATGTGGCGATTTTAAGCAAATTCTAGCATTTTATGATATTTCATGATGTTTGGGGCATTAGATCTTAGATACACCATTGCAAAACTCAAAAAAAAATTACCACCTTAATAAACTATCATACATAGATTATCATTTTTGCAGAAAATAATTTGTTGAAATTTCACTTTAATTTTGACCATTTTACAGGGCCGATTTTCACCCTTCGTGGGCTTTCTCCTTTCACCCTTGAATCTCTTAATATAATTATTGACGATATGTTGGGTAAACAAAACCCGTAAAGTGCAAATGTAGATCCTTTTGATTAAAGAATCCTTCCGCCATCAGCATTCAATGCTTGCAACGTTATTGTCTTAATGTATTTCTTTTGCAAAAATGTGTACTCGTCAAGATTCATGTCTTACCGTTTAGCTGGGTGTCGGTGTGTTTCTGGACGTCGCGGTAAGCTTTATACTATTAACTGTACATGTACGTTGGAATGTGACTTTTGGTTATGGTAGCGTCATGGTTTGTGGCAGGATCTGTAGAGGGGAAAAAACCGTTTGGCCATCATTGAAGGTAATTTGACAGTTCAAAAATCTGCATCCAGTTGTCGTGCAGTTTGTTCGCCGGCAAAACTTTTGAAATATTTCAACAAAATAAGGCCCGATGTCATGTTGTGCGACGTGCGATAGACTATCCTTGCAGAAATCGTAGGGCCACAAAGTTAAAAGGAAGCCTATTTGTTATTAAAGAAGGAAAACTCCAATGGTTACCACCTCATCAACTTTGCCCAATTGATTTTGCTAACTCTTAATTCACAATGTATCCAATAGATGAGATATACATGTTCTACATGTATTAGATATAAAAATTAAATGATATATTAGTATGAAGATAATAAAAAATTTTACCTAAAATTGGAGGTGACGGTTTCTTTTACTGCCGCATATATTTTTGACACTATTTTGCATACACACACACACACACACAGAGAGAGGAGAGAGAGAGAGAGAGAGAGAGAGAGAAGAGAGAGAGAGAGAGAGAGAGGAGAGAGAGAGAGAGAGAGAGAAGAGAGGAGAGAGAGAGAGAGAGATTACGTTACCCCAAAGTCTCTTCACGTTTTGGAGCAACCATTGAACATATAGAAAGCAATGAAGATGTAGTTTGCAGTGTATATATTCTTGTAGATTTAGTGCTAGCTTTTCTGTATTCTTTTTACCATGGTGAAAGTCCGTCGTTTGTCCTGAAGAAGGATCGACAGGTTGACAATCTAATGTTCGTGCTATAGGCAATCTAGTGAAGTTTTTCCCGCTCTTTCATAAGATTTTTGCTTTATTGAAATCAGAGACGTGTGTAGCAGACTTAGACCTTCAATTCAACAGTCGTTCAATTCAGCTGTGGAATGTAACCATCGCAGATGGACAGGGTGTGTTCGATGGAAAGAAAACCATGGTGTACATCCGGAGGATGGCTAACCACTACGCCCATGATTTCGCTGTTAGAATATCCTTGAGGACAATCGCTTACAAGGACATGGTGCTATTTGAAAATTCAAATTGCCAGGAAACAGACCTATTTAGTATTAGAGTGTACCTAAAACGGTTGGGTGGGCTTCTAGGTGTTGTAGCCGAGATAAAGACTGCCCATGGATTTGTCAAACTCCATCTACAGTCCATGGTAAGGGTTGGGTGGTTAAGATTACAAATATCATAAATGATACCGATCATAGTCATATAGAAGCTGCCTCTCAAGTANTCTCACTTTTATTACAAATATCATAAATGATACCGCTCATAGTCATATAGAAGCTGCCTCTCAAGTAATATGTTTTTGCTATAAGATTTTTATTCCTTTTTTTCTAATTTGCTGAATATACATATTATCACACGTGTAGGTTATCCGCTACGGTTATCAAACGACATTGACTTTGGCTTCTGTGGATCACAAAGTTGCCATGTGGACCACTTATGATAAAGAAAGCCATTTGAAGGCGACATCACCAACACGTGAAAGTGACGTCACAATGGTGCTACCTGGTGAGTCCAAATATATATTCATTTTATATTGTGAAGTTTTATTTTGACCACCGGCACGTAAACATATTCACTGACTGGAAATCTTTTGATGCTGCTGTATCAAGTTTCATAGAGGCATCAATGATTTTCCGAAATCATAAAATATTTTGTAGGTACCCCTTCTTAAGGCCTCCTGACGTCAGTACAAGTTTCAATGATGTAGCAAACATGACATTTTTTTTATAAAGTGGATACATGTGCAAGACTGCATTTTCTAAATTCTTAATTCTACCAGTCAGTGTCCCAATACCGAAACGCTACTAATGCCACAAAAAACGGTGATTTTGATTTGAAAATGGGCTTTCTTGAAAAATTATTCAATATAGTTGTCACTAGAAAGAATAATCTTACTGTGACCAGACTACGCTCAGTTCACAGTAAGAATTCCACCCCCTATACT
Organism: Ostrea lurida; assembly: GCA_903981925.1. NCBI lineage: Eukaryota > Metazoa > Mollusca > Bivalvia > Ostreida > Ostreidae > Ostrea > Ostrea lurida. Next base: position 22,895 of record CAJDSM010024342.1, on the reverse strand, counting down.
TGTAATGTAGCAGCCGTGAAGCGGATCTGCTTCGCGTCGATTTTGACTTTATTTGAGAACTTCTGCACGGAAAAACTGCATAATTTTGCACTACATACCTTTCTGAATATGCACATGCCGTTTAATCTACGTAATGTCCATTAAATAGTTTGCATTAAGACAATTTATGAAGTGTACCACATCCTCGTCTAAATTTGACGGCCATTTTATTCGGAATTCACACTCGGCATATCTCGCGGTTTTCCCTCCAAAAATGTCGGCTTACATCATCGTTTTCAAATAGGCATGATAGACTTTTCTGAAAACTCCAGATGAAGGCAAATATAGAACCACGGCGTGATATAAATTAAAGATGACAGGTACTTACAATAAATGTTTCTCATTTATTCAGTCTTTCAAGCCGTTTATAAAAAAATCATTTTGCTACGAAGCGAGTATAAGAGTGGGAATTCTATCGTTAAACCGGGTCCGGAGGACAACTATCATTTTAACGATAGAACATTCTATCTAAGTTGTCACCAGATTCCCGGAAAAACACTTCTCAATTTTCCCGTTTCCGATACATTACCGGAATTTTTTTTATTCAAAGTCGCATGTAAATTATGCGAGCTATTAACTGTGTTTAACTATTTATTATATACAATATTGCCCTGTGACTTGGTTTTTACCTGCATAAATCATATCATATAACTACAAACGTTTCTGTACAGCGACAGTATTGAAAAAAGTGAAGTGTGGTTTCAAGACTATTTTGACAAAACTCACAATACGGATTTTCTTTAAGAAAGTGCTTAAATAAATCAGCATTAAGATTACTAGCTTTATTTTGCAATTGACAATGCAATATATATTTGCTTTTCGATTGCCATAGTTAAAATAAGTTTTAGATTTAATGGAATATATATTTTTAATGATACTAGTGTAGGAAGACTTCGAATACTCAAGGGTAGGCAATTCCACAATTTTATAGTCCAAGGGATAAAGCTATTCACTATTGGAATGTTAAAGTTTAGATTATCCTGGTTTCTTAACGAGTAAGAGTTACGAGGTAAAATACATGACCAAAGTAAGCCCTGCAAATATGGGGTAGTTAATCCATGAACTACATGTATGTTGTAGACTAGCACAAGTAAATGTATTTTCCTTCTTATTGCTAAGGTATCCCATTCAAGTTCATTATAAAGTGTCGATCTTGATGAATTTACCCTTAAGCCTGAAATTATACGTGCTGCTGCTATTTGAACATCTTCAAGTAAATTAGCATCTCTTTCTGTACAATTATCCCAAACAATATTTGAGTGTTCAAAGATGGGCCGAACAGAAGAAAATTAATGTTTTCTCAATTTGATACTTTATGGATACAGTGGGACTAATACAGAATAGAACCATATTCCTCTGCATGCATTTATTAGATGTCCAAGTGTGGGTTGTTTTGGTAATATTGAAGGGTGATTACTTTTATGTGGATGTTATGTATATGATTTGCAGCGGAGCCCCATCTACACTGTGACTCCCCACTGTTTCTGGGCAGAGGAAATGATAAAGACCTAAGTCCTTTCGAGGGAACTATAGATTTCGTAAGTCCTCGTGTGTTTTAGTTAATTCTATCTAAATCATATCATGCAAGCGCATAACCTGAAACAAAATCTCAAATTTCGTCTAAATATGCAATATAAAGGGCAGTTGTCTGCGAAATATGTCACATAAAGGTAAGTTGACAAGTTGATTAAAATGCAATCATCTTCCGCTGATTCATATTTATCTTTTTGTTAATTAGTTTCAGTGGTACTACAGTTGCCTCCCAGCAGATGTTGTGGAGTTTTTCAAACACGTCTAGTGGATTATCATTTTGTAATGTATTAATATAGTACTTTATTACATGCTCTGTGATATTATATATGTCACTGTTGATGAATGTCCATTTTTGAATAAATTATATCGCTATATATACTTGATACCTGTGTAAGCATTTTGTATTTCAACGTCAGATTAAAAAAAATAGAAAGAAAGCTTTTGGTTGACAGATGAATGTTAATGGTACAAGTTCCACCGGCTGGAACTAGGTGGAGTAAATGAATTAATTACACTTTTTTCTTTGCAATGTTGAATTATGAATTCGTTTTACCTCTGCGGTCTATCCATGTTTTCAGTAGAACTCCGTGCCTTACATGAGGGGCAAATGTAAGCGATAAATATTCACCATTAATGTTATAAGACGGACAATTATCAAACATAAATTCTGTGTCACCTTATAATTATTTGGCCTGTGGAGTTAAATTTTTTCACGTATTAATGTTTATCAGATTTATGGGGACAGGCTAATCGTTTAGTGTGCACAAGTTCTTAAGTTCTTCTGTAAATAACATTTCTTTACGTTATGAATTTTCAGTTCAGGTAAATCACGGATTATAAAGCGTAAACTGACCCAAACCAGGTTATACTCTATAATATGCCCCAAAATTAGTCATTCCTTAAGTATACCAAGTTTTATGGTCCTAGGTTCCTCGCCCCAATAGTTTGGTATGCATCCAGCCTGCAACATTTCCCTACTAAGTGGTACTACGACCTTGACCTCTGACCCTAAGGATTAAAAGGCGTCCACTACTTGCCAAGGGGAGTAAGTGTACCGAGTTTGACGGTCCTAACCCCAAAAGTCCGATCTGTATTCTACCTATAAACTGATACTACGACTTTGACCTTGAAAAACAATAGGCCTCTTCCTCTCATCATGGTGATCTGAATATGTACCTAGTTGTAAGATCCTGGAGATTATGGTTCGGTCCGTATCCAGTAGGTTTTCCTACTAATTGACACTACGACCTTGACTTTGAAAAACAAAAACTTGACAAGAGAAGCATGTGTACCAAGTTTAACAGTCTTAACCCCAATAGTTCGGTCTGTATTTTGCCTACTAGATTTTCCTATTTACTGATTCTTTGACCTTCCTCTCAATATAGTGATTTTTAAAATTCTGAAGTTTGCGGTTCGTTTTGTATCCTGCCTACAAGATCCGGACGGACAGCCTACAGACGAACGACGTCATACCATAAACGTCCCGTCTTTGACGGGCATATAAAAACGCACAATTAGCCCACATGACAAATAATTAAAGATCTATCAATTTCCAGTGTGTTTTTGATTTCATAATTGATGAAGGATGCTCAAAGGTAATGTAACCACGATGTGATTGTCCGTTATTTTAAAGGATTGTAACCATGTCAACCTCTAACTGACAGTGACACAAAAATGATTAAACACATATACTAGTAGTTTTTATGACACGTGCCAATACGTAACCGTTTTTCTCAATATATATATATATTTTCTAAGATTTTGAAATACGTTCACTATGCGGTCATGTTGGCCCCGCCTTGTAGACTGAAGCCCTCGCTCAGGGGTCATGAAATTTACAATTTTAGTAGGGGGGTTTCATGGACCTCATAACCATGCATTTAATTTTTTTCTCCAATATTTGTGAGTAGAGAAGATTTTTGAAAATTTAGCATTTTTGCCCCGCCCCTTAAGCCCTAGGGGTACAAGAGTTCCGAATTTACAATTTATGCCCCTCTTGTCCCAAACATACTTCAAACCGAAAAAGAAATTGGAATAATGATCAAGAAGAAAACAAGAGGCCCACAGCCTAACGTCACCTGAGTATCCATAGCCCCACTACAGAGTCTCATATTAATGCATAAATTAGTCTCAATACAAGAGTATTTTTTTCCACATGTTAAATATCATTCAATTATAAACATAGATGTCCTATTGCTAAGGAGTACACAAAAAGAAATTTATCATTTCTAATAATCCACATATTGTATACTTTATGCCCAGTGAGCTTTGACCTTGACCTTTTGACCTAAAATTCAATAAAGAACATCTTCGTTTCAAGTGAGTATGTGAATAGTGTATGATCTTAGTACTCGAGGTAGACAGGATATATGCTCGGAACCCGGAAACCCGAATAGTTAAGCTATTTTGATGTCCAGTGCACACGTACCTTTCCTTGTTCGACCCCAAATTCAATAAGGAAAACACCTTTCTGTCCCTCGTGACTCTACTCTTCACTTTTTTTTCTTCTTTGAATTGAGTATGAATGTGATGTCTTTTGCAAGTGATGGTGGGGGGGTTAGACACAATAGTTGCAGTGAAGATTTGGTGACTCAGTCGGAAAGGCAAATAGACACTAAAGCTGGGAAACGCATTCTGCAAACAGACGGAGTGACAGACAATCTCGATCCAGCCTACCACACCCCACTCATACTAACTGTTTTGGGGGGTATAATTAGTGATAAAAGGCTCCTACTCACTTCCAAATATTTCACAATTAATATCAATTAGCAATTGAAAAAAATGCGTTCAAATGTTACATATATAACACTAGTGTACAAATAAGTCTATGCCCCTCCCGCCGGTTCAGACCCCCTACCCGCCGGGATAACACCAAGATTTACAATTTTGGTAAAAGGCCTTCCTGGCTCTACAAATCACCTATGCATTGGTTCCCCTCTCCAAACAGTGCGGCTTGTAAAGAAGAAGATTTTTTGAAAAAATTTGTCATTTGTAGGGGCTAGTTTTTGCCCCACCCCAAAGGCCACACAAGTGGGTGCCGAAGACCTGAAATTTACAATTATAAGTGGCCCCTTGTCCAAAGATGCTGTTCATGCCAAATTTGAAAAAAGATATTGGGACTGGTGGTTATCAAGAGAAGAAGTAAATAAAATGTTCAATCTGTTAATACATTTCATAAATGACGCACTCTTTTGGCCCCACCCCTAAATACGAAAAACCTACCCCTAGATCAGAAATTGACAATTTGATAAAAGGGCTCCTATTCAGTTCAACAATATCCATTTAGTTTTACATTAAATGGATCAATAGCATAAAGAAGATGCTTTTCAAGATGTTTATATAAACCTATGTACCAAAAGTTTGGCCCCGCCCTGGGGTCTAGATAACGCTCCTACTCCCAGGGAGGATCAGCCCAAATTTGCAATTTTTATGTAAAAGGCTCCGTGTCGCTGCTTTAACATCACTTTGGCCTTTCTCTCCAGACCATGTGTGGTTGTTAAGAATGACAGATCCCTATGAAGAATTTGTCATTTTTGGTCGATTTTTTGTGCCCCACCCCCAAGGCTCCCGTAGATGCACGAGACCTGAAATTTTAGAATTTAGGTCCCCTTGTCCCACAGATGCTTCAAGCCAATATTCCTGAAAGAAATTGGACTGGTGGTTATCAAAGAAGAGGTTAAAAAAGAATTCCAGTTGTAACGGACACCACTCGACGATCGAACGAAGAACCAATATGCAAATTATATAGGTCACCCAAAACCGTACCACATGTACTAGGATTATGAAATTTACAATTATGTAAAATGTAGCATTTAACATAATTGTAAATGCTCATTCTAAATCATCCATTTGGTTTCAATTTAATATCAATAGCATTAAATAAGATACTTTTAAAATGTTTTGCATATAAACATTATGTACCAAGTTTTGTCCACAGGGAACATGAAATTTACACTGAACATCTACATCTCCATGCATTTAGTTTTTTTTTTCTGGTTGTAGAGAATGTTATAAAAATTGGTCACTTTGCCCGACCCTAAGGCCCCAGGGGTGCAATAATCTTGAAATTTACAATTTATGTCTCCCTTGTCCATAGTATGCTTCGTATCAAATTTGAAAAGAATTGGAACGGTAGTTATCAAGAAGTTAAGAATGTTCAACTGTTTACGCACGACGGACGCAGATCAATTACAATGAATGAGGTGACCTAAAAATTGAAACAAGTCAACGAAAGCGTGTGTGCCATACCCTCGCAGTATGTGTTCTATCTTGTTTGGTCGCGGTGGCTCAGTGGTAGAGAGCTCTCGCCTCGTGATCGGGAGGTGGTGAGTTTGAGCCCCGTGCTCGGAGCGGCCGCGTCAAACCTACGACAATAAGTTACGTAGTGATTGCTCCTTCGCCAAGAGCTGAGAATCACGGGTCTTAAATCGGCATCTTCGCTAGCGAAGATGGTCTTTTGGTTATGACCTTAAAAACGGAGGTCCCGTGTGTGGCACGTTAAAGAACCCTCACTGCTTAAAGCCATAAATGCTAAGCATAGGTCTAAATTCGCAGCCCTTCAAAGGCAATGGTGACGTCTCAATATTAGTGAAATATTCTCAACGGGACGAAAAACAAACAAACAAATAACAGTCAAAAGTTACCTTGGCTTTTGAGCTTGAAAAACATTAGGTTTCATCCTCTCTCCATGAGCAACATTTGAGATGGGTTTGATATTCTCTGATGAAGACTTTTGCTTCTATCTTGTTCACAAGGTTTTTAAGGCAATAATGACCTTGGCCTTTGACCTTGAAAATTAATAGGGTTCATTATCTCTCTATGAGCAACATCTGCGGAAGGTTTGATGATCCTCTGATGAATGTCTTTTTGCTATCTCGTACACACACACACACACACACACAGCTGCACGACAGCGCTATACCTCCCCACCCCCACCCCCCTCATACACACAACTAGTTGCGAGGGTAACAATTAGAAAATACCCAGGTGTTTCATGACGGCATTAATTCCGCACATGGTAATCCTACCTATGTTCCAACCTCCCTTTCAAAAAATGTACAATTCTTCACAATCATGCCTCAGTTTTAAACGCATTTAATATTCCAGTCAATGGTAAGAGTGGACACAAGTTACCAAACCTACACAGGATTCCTAAACTTTATAAAACCCTCTCACACAAAGATGTATTGCTGGATCCAATAGCCCGGACCTGTGGGGACCCGGGTTAGAATAGGTCCCCAGCATCCCCTTGCTTGTCGTAAGAGGCGAGTAAATGGGGCGGTCCTTCGGATGAGACCACAAAAACCGAGGTCCCGTGTCACAGCAGGTATGGCACGATAAAGATATCTCCCTACTCAAAAGTCATGAGCGTCGAGCACAGGCCTAAAAATTTGGATGAAGTGCAGTCTCCATATGTTTTGGCCCCTTTTTACATTGACTACAAACTCAAAACTACTACACTAAAGTTAGAATTTTATACATAAACGCCACAAAGAATGATTTCTGAAAACTTTTGATAGTTCCCTTTGTTTATTGTCATGTGGAATGTTGAAAAATCGACTGATTTCTAAACCTCATACTGGGCAGTTTTCGTCAAAGTTTGTAATCGTTCACTCCTTCATGAATAATGATAAAGGGAGTGGGCGGGTCTAAACAGAAAGTTTACGAAGCATGCGATCCCCGTTTACATAGATCAAATCAATAAACACTTGTAAACGTCAATTCCACACTATTTTTATTCAATGTATATATATTTTAATTTCATTTATATACTAAATATTCACACAATTTAGCACAAAATATATCCCTATCTTCAAGAATATAAATGGAATGCGATATTTTGATTAAATGTTAACACCGTTCCTGCATGTACGCCAGCATGTACATAAGTGTTACATTTTATGATAAAATATATGTAACACTCACGACGTTAAGGAGACCTGCATTAATATAAGATACTGTGATAAAGTCAGAAACGTTCCTGTAAAATGCACATGTTTATGTTGGTAAATATGAAAAATTAATCACCACACTGAGTGCATCTATTGTTAGTAATGTCAGCATGCCAAGCAAGGCCAATCGCATGGTAAAAGAATCTATCACGTGCTTTGAGTCAAGGACCAGCTAAATATAGACATAGAGATTATATGAATACAGACTAGTAAAGGTGCGAGTAGACGAGCAGAGAGGGCATGTTGAATTTATAGAGAATTCATTTGAGGACAATGCACGGCTTTTTTATGAAAACAAAATCACACTCCACTGAACCATTACACAATTTATTCTGTAGGAGTAAAACACAAAAATGTTTTGTAAATTCTTGAGGATATTAGACTAGAATTATAAACTGTATGAAACTTAACTGAGAGATTGCGAGCTCTTTTTACCGGTCTCCCGAGTGTAATTAATGAAATTATAATATTGGACTGTGCTGTAAGACAAAACCCATCCCTCACACTTAACCTTTATAAGCAACCACAGGGTTCTGATAAGAAATGTATGCCAAATTATTCCTTCAAAAATGTTGACTGCAAGCCTTTTATGCTATGCAATTAAAATGGTAACATACATATTTATTTCCCCTACAAACAACGATGTCATGAACACGTCATTTTTCATTGTGACGTCATCTGACGCTGGAGTGCATTTACGTACTTTTATATCAACAGCTTCTGAGTCAATTGTCCTCGGGTTTCCTTAACGTCGCTGAGTATGTAATGTGTTAAATTAAATTGTTTTAATGAATTATATTCTACAGAGAATACTATGTGGCATTTCACGCTTGCAGAACTATCAAATTTGTTGTTATATTAGTGAAGAGAACAATTGAATTTTCATACGTCGCTAGCTTCTATGAAGGTTTTGTTACGTGTGTGCACTCCTATACTTCCACTTCGTGCGGAGGGAGCGGAGTGAGACCCGAGACACCCTTGGGAGCGAATTCTGCTTTGAAAACTACACGTATATTATTTAAATAGTTATATATACTTTATCTAAATACAATTCATCAAAGTAGATTTAATGTGTTGGTAAATAAATTATGTATCGAAGACACTTTTTCCTTTTAATAAAATTGGTTCCAGTAAGTGCCCTACCAAGCCCCCCCCCCTCTACCCTTACCTACTGAACAAAAACTACTAACAGCTGTTAAAAGAGGCACTTCACAGAATACTGTTCCACTACATATTACATGAGTGGTTCAATATCAGAATCGTGCGTATTCTCAAAAACTCTCCAGAAAGAGGCTTATATGGAAAACTTGATCGAAAGTAACACGGTAGTATTTTTCTTAAAATTGACTGCATCAATCAATAACCATCTGATTTCTACCTACGCACAGCTTTATATCAACAATTCCTCTCACGATCATATTATAAATCTAGGCTTTTTCCAGATAATTGAATCAATTGAGTCTTTGTTGAACAAAAAACGGCAACCGCGAAAGAATACAAGTTTTCTGGCTCAAGTTCGGGAATCAAGATTACAACATATTTTTTGTCAGCAAACCAACGTCTGATTGCCCCACACCAAGTACTCTGAAAGAAATATTCAGAGCATGCTGGGTTTCTTATAAGATAATATTATGTGAGTCTCTGAGGTTAGAACCATCTCTTCCACAACAATCTGTTGGTATTTCCTGGTGGGCAATATATTGTGAGCCCGCCATTATTGGCAAGACTTAATTTTTACAGTATTCATACGAAGCAGAATTTGTTCAGAACACTGTTTTACACGGATAAAAACAAAAAAAAATTGTCGTTTGTCCTTCAACCTTCTACTGATAGGTATATAGGACGATGTCTTATCAACTAACAAATTATAATTTATTTTCACATATTCATGTCCATTTTATTAGATAAATATATCCCTAAAGTACGAACTGATCGAAAATAAAAGGACATCAACAGAAGATCTGACAGATGTTGCCTTCATATCTGTGTGAATTTTTAACTTAATATTTCAAAAGATGCTTCATAATGTTTCGGCAATATCACTTCGGAGTAACAAACTATACTATCTATTAATGTCCATTTATTTATATCATTTGTTAGCCCATTATAATTTACTTCAGTTTGATGTAATTATTAATCATATTAATAATATATCACAGAGCAGATACATGTAATCTGAAATGTGGACAGAACTCATAGGACCCCAAAAAAAAAAACCAAAAAAAAAAAAAACAAAAAAAAAAAAACAATTCGCTGTGTCTCTATGGTTTACGCTTGTACTCGAAGTTCCACCAGGTCAAGGCAAAAGTGTGAATATGTGTAGCCGAAATCCTTGGGAATAGTTATCAAACACAGGGACTATAACGCTTACATATGTACCAACTGAAGCCTCTCCTCTCTCTCTTCTCTCTCTTCTCCTCTCTCTCTCTCTCTTCTCCTCTCGCTTCCTCTCTCTCTCTCTCAATATTATGGCAGTGACTTTTTTTAAATAACGATATTCAAAACATATACATTTGATCGATAAAATGTTGGAGATGTATGAGAAGAAAAATGTAATAAATTATTTTACATATGTCAATTTTGTTGCGTTTTCTATTTCTATGACGATGCATGGATTTCAAACTTTACAGTACTGTATGGCTGTGTTATAGCAGAGACATTTCATTCGTAATAGATATATACATACGGGTTACCTGACTAATATTTCACACTAGTTACGTGTGTGTCCGGATTAAATCAGTCACGCAATTACAAAATGGAAGCGTTACAATTTAAGCATAAAGAAAAAACAAAATAATTTAACTAATAGTTATAATGCTTAGTTGGTATAACAAGCTAGCCGGTTTACAGTTTAGAAAAAACAAAATAATTAACTAATAGTTATAATGCTTAGTTGGTATAACAAGCTAGCCGGTTTAAGTTTTGACAAAAAGAAATGAAAAACTAGTTCTGGGTTTAAACTATAGTTAAAACTCAGTTTGAAAAACAAATGAATAGTTTACTAAATTGTATCGAAACTAAACGCAACAAGTTCGCCCATTGTTGTAAGATTAACAGTTTTATTGAAAGATATAGAAAATATCATATATCTATGCCCAAATATTACGATTGCTCACGCTTTAAAAGCTGATGTTCGTCGGTTTTAAAATTGAATGGAAGCCGTGTTTAGTACGTATTTAAGACAACTACTTGTGCTATATTGTTCGAAAACTTTATTTTCCCCATCTCAGTTTCTTTCTACATGCGTTTCTGGCTATATCTTTATTTTATACGAAGGCAATTACCATCGTGTACACATGAGTACATTATTCTACCTCTGTCTCCATAAACAAAGAGGTATGTATACAGATAAAAAGCGGCGGAGAAAAATAAAGTTCCATTTTAAATAGCACCAATGCGTTAAGAACTGCCTCAATGGATGTTCACAACAATATGATAGTTAGAAAACAATTTAATACTTTTTAATAAGTTGAATTGAATATAATTTTAAGCTATTTCTAATATTATTTTGAAAATACAATCTCAAATACAAAGCAATCCATCGGCTCGCGGAACAGATCAAAAAATTATTTCAAACACTATATATTATGTAATCGTCAGCTACCCCTGCCTCCACCAACTCCTTGAAGTGCAGGTGCAGAAGTATAGAATCCGAATTTGGACCGTTCCATTTTTGCGCTCATGCGGCAAGAACTACTTCAATGAATGATCACTTAAAGAAAGCCCTTATAAAAAATAATTTTTGTAATTTTGAACTACAAGTTCAACTATTTCTCTTCTAAACATCATTTTTGACTATTTTACTCACATATAAATATTAAGAAAAATCACATTCCAATTAAAAAGGATTTCACCCCTATTACAATGGGTAGTTCTGAATGAAATCGCAGGCTCTCGGTATAGATAAAAAAAAAAAAAAAAATTCAAGCACAATATACATCATTATGTAATCGTCCGCTACCCCTGTCTCCGTGAACTCTTTGAAGTGCAGCCCAGGAATTTGGACCGCACCATTTTTGCACTCGTGAGACAAGGACTACTTCTCAATAAATGTTCGCTTAATATGGCTGTTATAGAAACAACTTTTGTAATTTTGTGTCAAAATTTCAACTAATCGTCTTCTAAATATCATTTTTGAGTATTCTATAGCCTACTAGTAGTTTACTGAAATATTAAAACAGTAAAATTTGAACTGAAAAGCTGTTCACCCCTACAGTAATGGGTAGTTCTGGAAGATATATTGAAACATTCATCGCAGAACGTGTCATTGCACATCCCGATAGAAGAGTGAGAAGAATACTAGAGACGAAAACAGCGAAGATTGACGCAGTGAAATCGAGATACGAAAAAGGTATGTAATATAATTATTAAACGCTCTCTCTCTCTCTCTCTCTCTCTCTCTCGTCTCTCTCTCGCTCTCTCTCTCTCTCTCTCTCTCTCTCTCTCTCTCTCTCTCTCTCTCTCTCTCTCCATATTTCAAAGATAGTCTTCAAATATAACAGTATGACATTTAACTTCGGACATGACAAAGTCCAGACTTTATCAAAAGATACAGAAAACAAATATCTGGTGAGAATTTTTTGCAGCATCTTCTGGTTCAAAGCTAAAGTTACTTACATCTTGTAAACTCCTAAAGACAAAAATCCTGTAGAGAATGAGGGGATTTTTTTTATCCTATCAAAATCTTATTATCCTATGGGAAAAAATCCTATAGGAAAAAAAACTCTATGATTTTCAATAGGATAATTAATCCTATAAGAAAATTTTCCTCTAGACTCTAATGGGACCCGCGATAGTAGAAAAATCCGTTTTGACGTCACACGAGTAGCCTCTTGTGTTAAAGACTGCATATAAAACATACTAAAGTTATATTAATAAGACTGGATGAGATGTTATCATGTACTTTAAATTTCCTTGGGGTTCACCCAAAAAATACATTCAATTTAAAAAAAAATAAATTCAAATCTTGTGAAAATGCACATATATATATAGACTATATTTATAAAAGTTTATGCAGATTTAATGGTAAGTATCCTTTGGGTTTTCATGGGATTTCTTGGGGTTAATAGACAAATTTTCCAATGACTTGAGTGGTATACTGATTCGTGTTGTAAATAGATTATTTCAAAATTTCCAATTGTAAATTCTACAAATTAACAATAATTATTTTTAATTCTTTTAATAATATTATAAACAATCTAATATTCAAATCTACATTTGATTGTAAATAAACACTGAGTGTTCTTAACAATAATGATAATGATTGTAGACTTAAAATGCACCAAATTTTTGGTCACATATAAGTATAAAATTAGGGTACACAGTGATTTTTTCCGGGCCAAAATTGGGTATTTTATCCCAAACATACAACCTATTTTTCCCCCAATTTCAAATGTAGAAGAAATATCGTATACAAAAGTTCACGGCCATAATACTACCCCTATATAAAATTAATTTTTCTGACAAAGAGAAAATACAGGGTTTTTTTTTTCATTCCAGTTTTGTGATGAATGCATGGGAGGTATCGATATTTTTATGCATTTTTCATCATTCTAATGCACCACAATGATTTTTTTCCCAATTTGAGGAAAATGTTGCTAATTTTCCCAATTCAAGGGAGGGGGTTGGCAGTTTAAAAAACAAAAAAACACTGCAACATCTCTATAATGTCTTTAAGAAAATCTTAAGGATTTGTATTAATAAATTACATGCGTTCAATATTTATCAACTATAATATTGGCTTAAATGACTTTTCATCAGATTTTATTTATACATTCAATTAATTTTAAAATAATGGATGTTTACCTTGTAAATTTGCAAAAAGCTTTAATTTTGTTCATTCTTGTGATGATGCAGTAATATTTATATATACTCATATGACCATTATACCTTTTCAACCACTTGTTAAAATGCAACCCGTTTAATTAGAAGAATTTAAGTAAAAAGATTAGATGAAAATGATGCAGAGAATCATAATCATTGAAATGAATGTTAAGTCTTCAACGAATATTGATCAGACACTCTTTTTATTTATTTACAGAAGTTACAACCAACTTGAAAGCAGCTAGGTTAAAGATAATGGCGTCCACAAGCCGTGGTTCAGATGAACCAACTCAGAAAAAGCAAAGAATCCGCCTCGCAAGTATGATTCATTATACAGCTAATTTCATCATTCATAACGCCAAAATAAATTGTTGTTTTCAGGGATTATTAGGTCAGCTGAGTAAACTCAGTGACCTATTGCAATTGGTCTTCGTCCGTTGTCGTGCGACGTCCGTTGTCCATTAAGCGTTAACAATTGAAATTTTTAACTTCTTCTTGATAACTACCAGTCCAATTATATTTCAAATTTGGTATGAAGCATCTTTGGGACAAGGGCACATAAATTGTAAATTTCAGGTCTCTTGCACCCCTGGGGCCTGAGGGGCGGGAGCAAAATGCCCAAAAGTGACAAATTTTCAAAAATCTTCTTTACAAACCGCACATGCCTGAGAGAAAACTAAAACATAGTGATGTAGAGCAGGAAGGCTCTACAAAATTGTAAATTTGGTGATCCCGGGGTAGGGGCTCTGACCCCAGGACGGGCCAAAACTTGGTACATGGTGTATATGTTGTAAAACATTTCAAAAACATCTTCTTTAATGCTATTGACAGTAAATTAAAACTAAGTGACGTTTGGAATGAGCAGAGACTTTTCTATTATAAATTTTATTTCGTGACCCTAGGTGTAGGGGTTTTGGTATTAGGGTGGGGCCAAAATGGTCATTGATGAAATGTGTTAACAATGAACATTTTTAACTTCTTGAATAACACCTGTCCCAATTTTATGAAGCTCATTGGGACAAGGGACCCAATAATTTGTTAAAATTTGGTCTTTTGCACCCTGGGGCCTGGGGGGGGGGGGGGGGGGTGACCAATTTTCAAATCTTCTTTACAACCATACATGAAATTTTGATTAAAGGATAAGATTTTAGAAATAAATATATATTATTGATGGATGATTATTTTAACAAGAGGTCGATTATAACTAAGATAAGGGTCATGATGAAGGGGTTCCAGCGGCTGCATCAAGTTTAATTAAGTTGCATCAGTTGTCTGATGCATTGTCCAGTTTAATTTAGACATTGGATTTCAAGCATGTTGACATTTCAAAGTGATATTATTAATTTATATACTCAGACGACATATTATGACAATACCCAATTGAAAAAAATTCCTCTATATACCCAAAGAAAAATTTTACCAAGTCCTAATTAAGAATATGAATTCGGATACAACAAAGAAAAAAAAATCAAAAGTTCATGAGAATTTTTTTATTGATTGTAAATTCTCTCTCTCGTCTCTCTCTCTCCTCTCTCTCTCTCTTCTCTCTCTCATCTCTCCTCTCTCTCTCCTCTCTCTCTCGCTCTCTCTCTTCTCTCTCTCTCTCACATACCAACAATAGTAAGTTAATCAACAGAATAAATTATCAATTAAGGTGGATCTCTACATCGTCATAAGTGGCTGACTTCGATTTCGAAATATGGATGAAATATCATATAGTGTTTATATCAATATTCATATCAAAATTAAGATGCCCTAGCCGTTGCTCAAGTAAGTTAGCACGCTGCTTCTGAACTGCAGATGCGGGGTTCGATTCCAGCCAGGGTTTTAAATTTTTTTTACCAAATTGCTTTCTAACTGAAAGCGTGGCATTTTTGACAAATATGAGTGAATTTGAAACTTTTTCTTTTTCAAAAATATTGCTAATATCCTTCATATTTTTTCATCCACATTCAAATTTTCTGGTGTAGCACTCCACCTTAATGAAGAACATATTGTTTAAAAAAGTTGGTGATGGACTATACCGTGTAATTAATTGCCTTCAGCTGTATTTTTGATTGTAAAGATAGCTAATTAGTATTACGATTATTTTTGCATTTAAATTAATTTGCCGGCAAACTGATAGGTGCATTAATTATACATATCCCTAGAATAGGAACATATGCAAGTTAACAACTGAGGACCCTCTATAACTACCGAAATATTTCTTTTTCGACACGTGAGAAATTAAATCACATTAAGTGTGTTAATGATTAAGTTTATCTAAGTAGTTTTTTAAATATATGGTACGGCCATTTATCCCAGGAAAAATGTCAAAAGATATGAAGTATTGTTGAAAAGAAATCAACCATTGCTCCACCTGAATAAAACAAAACATGCAAATAAAGTGTTCGGTTACATTATCTTTACCTACAGACATGTTGCAAGATGCTTGAACTGATTTTAAGAATTTTGGTAATTACCACACAATATTACTGAATATTTCAATCTAGATCTAAGGCAGATAACTCTAATTGCGTAAATTACTAGCTCTTTGTGGCCAGTGTAGAAGAGGGTCCTTAATTTAAGGTCTGTTCCGGTTCCAACGGAAGACCTTATTGTTTTTGTTGAGGTTTCTTCTTTCCTTATTATTATTTTTTTTTTCTGCGTCTTTGTGCAGAGGATTTCTCGAAAACGCCTCGCTCGATTCTGATGAAATTTTACATTAGATAAACTTATTATAAAAATAATTTATTATACATTTTTTTGTTTTTGATGACGTCACTTCCGGTTTCGAATATCGACGATTGTTGTGTTGTGATTTTTTATAGGTCATTTTGTCCAGATCGTTCTCAAGGGTAAAGAGAGGACATTTGAAATTTTCATGGATGATAGATAAAAGATGAAGTGTTGCACCTGGGGTTTAAGTGTCTCTAGACGTAAGCGCCGGGCGCGGTTAGGGCTCGAAATCGGAGTTCGAAAAAGCGCCCGATTTTTTTGCACTTCTTATAGCAATAACTCTTTCCTGAAAATAATTTTGTAATAACAATAGAACAAAATAAATTACGTTTTAGGCGAGCTTTTTATTTGACATCAAGAAAAAAGGAGCTGACCCTTTAAATCAGGGTCTAGAAGGGCTGAAAGTCCAAAAATCGAATATCTTAAAAACGGTACACATTTGTATCAAGTATATAATAAGTAATGTTTAACAATAACATTCTTTGTCATTGCCCATGATAGTTTTTTGTCACATGTACGTAATTAGGGAGTGTTAGCGGCCAGGGAGTTGTCAATTATGGACACCATATAGCTAGAAAAAGTAGAAATAATTTGAAAGGCCAATTATATTAACAAAAATTGCTTAAAAATTGATGCTTTACCACAATATGCAATTTTCCAATTTTGGAAATAAACGACCCCATAGGAGTACGGATCGGCTCCTAAAATGTATTAAACTGAATAACTCAAAAAACGGTAGATTTTTGAAAACACATATAGGAACAAAAAATGTTGATAAAGGGAAGGCGCATTGCGATGATATAGATTTTGGGGGCCAGCCCTTCAAATTAGGGCTGAGAGGGTCAAAAGTATTTTCAAGATATCTCAAAAACTAGAAAATAATTTGTGAAGCATTATTAAGAAAAGTTTGACTTGTTTCAACGGTTTTATATCAACTGACTTCAATGAAATGAAAAATTGGTGACGTATAAGGGATTTCAAGGGGAAACCGAGTACGGAATATACACAACAACGAAATAAACACAGCCCGAAAATCTGAACTTTGATGCTTTCTCTCTTAAACCGAAAAAAACATTTTGTGGAACCGTATATAACATGAACTGCTTGGAATGTGACCCTGAACAATATGCCATCTTCAAATGTTGTCTGACAATCTCCCTTTAAGGATTTTAGGGGATACCCCTAAAATAACCAACATCGAAGATATTATGAAAAAACTAAAAATATTTTGTTAAGCATTGGAAAACAAAAATTGTAGAAAAGACAGGACATTTTTGACCATATCAAGTTTTTAGGGCCAGCCCTTTTCAAATTAAGGGCCTAAGGGGTAAAAAAGTATTATCCAAAATATCTCAAAAACTAAAAATAATTTGTTAAGCATTAAAATTGAAGCAAAGTGCTTCTCAGCGTGTTGCAATCAGCTGATATCAGCGAAATGAAAAATTGATTA
>CAJDSM010024338.1:29909-42476 GCA_903981925.1 Ostrea lurida | reverse complement strand
TAGTATTTCCTGTCCAGTACGAAGAGAATAAACAGAAGCAAGAAAAAAGAATAGAAGACATTATCGATTAAAAACCGCTACATCTTATCCGTAAGCTTTAAAGTTAGCAAGGTCATGACCTTATTGATTGGATATTGGGCAGTCAAGTTAGTATGAAATTGTCAGATTACGTTTAAAGAGCCCGATTTAATGATGAAACAGCACTGCCGTTTGTTAGCATTGTATATATGTTAAATTATTGTAACACGTAATTTGCTCGTGCATGGACTTTCGAGAAATGAAATTAAAGATGTTTGCAAATTATTCTCGGTTGTTTTGAGATATTGGGTGACAGAAGCATCTACGGAAAATAAGCAATACATCCATATATAATATCAGTTTGACGACACCAATATGCCATACTTATGCAAAGAACAGTATGACATTTAAATTCGTACAATGACAAAGTCGCGGACTTTTTGCTACCTTTTCAAAACGAAAAATACAGAAAAACAAATTCGTGTATCTTGGCTGGAAACTTGTTTTTGCAAGTATCTTGTAGTTCAAAGCTGAAAGTTCCTAACTACTTTTACAATGAAGAGATATTAGCTCCTAAAAAAAATCCTGTAGGAGAATGGGGGGATTTCTTATCCTATCAAAGTACCATCATTAAATCTCTATGGAAGAAACTCTTATGATTTTCATAGGATATTAAGCCTAGTAGAAAGAAGTTAGAATAAGATGTCCCCAAATAATATTAGTCCCTCACTAATAACAATAATTGACTTGGATTTTAATATCCTATATTGGGTCTATATAGCTACGAAAAATGGGAATAAGTTATCCTTGGATTTTTATGGGACATTAATTCTAATTCCATTTTCTATAAGATTAATTATCCTATTGGGAAAATCATAGGAGTTTTTCTACCTCTGAAGGTTTTTCCCCGACATAGGCAATAATGATAGGTTTTGATAGGATAACAAAAATCCCCCCATTCTCTCTACAGGATTTTTTTTATCTTGTAGGGAGCTTATATTTCTTAATGTACAAGTTGTAGTAACTTTAGCCTTTGAAACTACAAGATACTGCCAAAAAGGCTCACCAGTACGCTGAGATTTGTTTTCTGTATCTTTGATAAAAAGGGTAGGCGAAAAAGTCTGGAACCTTTGTCAGTCGCGAAGTTAAGATGTCATACTGTTAAAGTTTAATCTTAAAATAAATCATTTGTACCAGACGCCTGCATCGTCGATCGGGAATTGGAATTCTCTTAGTATTGAATCAAGGCAGGGCTACTTCCATTGAATACAATGTTCTCAAAGCATTTGCTCAATATATCAACAGATACCGAAACCCCTGTCTATTTTTCATATGGTTCTCGCTTGCAAAATAGCATACCTGGTGGTTTGCTTAAAAGCACAACTATTGACTTTCCTTAAGTATCCTGTGGCAATGTGCGAAGACGCATTAGCATTTTTTTCTTTATTTGTAAAATAGAATTCAAACGCTAAGATATAAATTAATGGATAGAGTTGCTTAGGTTGAATGATTTTGTTTATTATTAGGGAATGTAATCGAATATTGACTAACGAAGTGATTATATAAAATGTGCGTTAACTGACGCAACTAGGTTATACGTCGTATAATATGCCCCAAATTTAGAGTCATTCCTTAATAGATTAATCTACAGTATTTATAATCAGCTACAAATCATGTTTCCTTGCTTTTTATTTATTGTTTGAAGTTCCGGGCTGCTAGTGTTGTCTAAGGGGTGTGGTCCCACAACCAAGCCAGATTATACCAAAAGTAACTTGCATTCCCAACTTGAAATTGACCAATCAGAGGCTAAGGATACAATAGATTAAATTTTCGTAGATATATATGCGTGTGTCCTAGTCGGTGGGGGTAATTCAAGAAAAGGTCAAAAATTTTTCCAATTACTTTTTGAAATAAATAGAGGACATGGTGTATTTTGTCTTAATTATTGCCATAATAACATTTTGCTATAGGGGTCCTGACCTAGCAGACTTCCGCGTTTATCTAGTGGTGAAAATTTTCAACCTTTTTATGTTACCGCTCAGTTATATGCAATATTCATTTTGTTATAACTGAATGTTCAAAAAAACAACAAAGCCGTCCTTGGTTCGTTGACTTCGATAATTGTCATTGCAATATTTCGTGTTATCATGGTGGTACATTGTAATAGCGTTTATCAATATAACGCTCAAACGACGTTGACGTAACAATCTACGGCGAACCATGGGACACATAAATTTTTTACGAACGTAAAATTTCTGTCGTCAAGTAATCTTTCCGCTTTGCTACATTGTTCTATCACATGGAGGGTGTGTTTCATTCTCAGAGGAAATCAGTAATAATGTTTGTTCCAAGCCAGTTCCTTGTCTAATCATATTCGAGTATTTTTACATGAATGTGTAAACAAACTCATTCCCCCATACTGCATTTACCTGACAATTTCATGTTCGTTATACAAAAAAATAAATTAATTAACGATATATTTAGATTTCATAATACCATGTACTTGAGTTAAATCCTTTATGCGCATGCTGTTTGTTGGTAAAGGCCAACATAAATCCACATAGATTATTTTGAACAATTTATATGTAATATACAATTGTACAATGACAGCTCCGTAACAGTCGTAAAAACTCCGAATAAGTCGAGATTCAATATTTTTCGACTAAGTTATTACATTGTAAGTAGATATTGACAAGTATTTTGAGGTGACAATTGTTTTACACCTACTAAACTAAATACTAAGTAATTTTTTATGTTCAGGACTCACATGTAGTATTCGATGAGAACTAAAAGATTTAGACTGATGATTTATATGATATATATGAATATTGAACATTGACAATTTACGGCAAAACCTAACTACTGCAACTTTATGGACAAAGGGAATAATTTCAGCTTCTCCATGTCAAAACTGCCCATATTTATGTAGCAATGGCTCCATCATCACCTGCATATGGTGGTGGCAAGGTCACTCAACATATCGATACGCAGAGCTTGTACCTGCGTATGAATCAGTTTGTTGAAATCGAACAAGCTAATTAACAAGACAAGATTTGTTGTGCAGGGGTTTCAACAGTACGTTTAAGGCCAGCATTTCGTAAATTCTATCGGTCGTTTATAACAAGTTAGTTTAACATATGAACCTTCATTGAGTCAATGCTGTCTGATGTGTTTCATTAGCCATAGTTAAGCCGTTGTTCACACACTGGATTTTGACTACGGTGTTTCCGTTTTACTCTGATTCAGACTGTGGGCTCACGGCGGGTGCGAACGGTCAACAGGGATGGCTTACTCCTCCTAGGCACCTGATCCCACTCTGGTGTGTCCAGGGGTCCGTGATTGCGCCAAGCTCTGGTTTTTTTGTATTCTATTTAGGGACTTACGAGATTGATCACTGTTGTTATATTTGCCTTTAGCATTTGCCATTGGTGTAACGTCAAGGAGTCACTGCTTGTGAAAACCCTGGCGGCCGTAACCCGTGCTAGAAAACGAATAGCCCTCAGGTGCTTGCAATATATAGCAAGCGCATACTTTAATCAGCGGTAAGCGCCTATGAAGGATTCTGGTAGCGTCGTTGACGAAGTGCACTGGCAGGGAAGTCGCAAACCAAGCGCACTTCGCAACAAAGGTGCAAGCAGGGATGTCGCACACTTAGCCCCTTGCGCAGTCACATTTGCAGGATCCGCAGCACTAGCACGTTGCGCAGTTGATCAGGCAGGGATGTTCCGCACACCCTATCACATTTTAAGACGGTTCTATCAGAGACACCGTGAAGGGATGTCGCCGCACACGAAGAGCTCTAACGCACAAAGAAGGAGGGATGTCCGCACACCTGATCTTGCTCAGTAAACGAACAAGCAGGGATTGACCGCACAGTTGTTACTAAAGATGCCAAACCCAGAGCAAGGGAAGTCACACATCTCTGGCAGTAAAAAGCAGGGATGACTCCACACTTAATACTCAACAATTTGAAATATAAGCGGATGATCGCACACTTACATTTTCCTGATTTGGTGTGTTGATTTTTACTCTAGAAACCGTTTTCTAAAAACCAGCGTCAAGAAGAACCCTACATACCCGATTTCTATATGATTCGTAGTGTATAACAAGTATTAAAAATTATTCATGAATACCAAGTTACACCCAAGCTGGTTAATCTGGCATAATATCTACTATAGAAACACACAATGAATCAATAATTGCATACTTTTAATTACCAAAAGTTAACATTGATGAAATCATTTATTTAAATAATAGTCTCATGAAAAGTATTAAACTAATAACGGCCTAACTTCTCGTATGAATAAGTAGATGACAGCGCTTCAGCTTTCATCACCCCGCACCCCAGCTTTATGCGTCCTCGAGGCAAATATGACCAATCACAGTATTTGGCATATGAAAAAAAATCAGCAACTATTTTGACTTTATCTAAACCAAAACCTCAGTGTTTCCTCAGAGTCTTTACGTTTATCCATTGGGAAAACAAAAATACTGTAGGATTTCGTATTTAGATGGCAGATGGTAAAACTTCAGCAACAAAATTGCTAAAAACTGTATCACAACAAAGTCCTCCATGCCAGTGGGGAGGACGGTGTGTCGTCCACTTTCACCTGCTATCAACCGGAACGACTTGTGTTTTCATTTTCTGGGCATCCTGATTCTCTATTGGACGTCTTCTCTGAATACACTGATGTCGTCTTCTTTTCCTCAGTCCTCTCTATATTCTGCCTGACTTAAACTCTTCGATTTTTCTCGTGCATCCCCAGCATAACACAAGACATGTCTGTGGAGGCGCAAATCGTGATGCATCAGACATTTTCTTTTCTTTAACAGCCGCTGGCCCCTCTGATGGGTTTGTCAGCCCAATCAAATCGTCCGGGATCTTTCCCAAGTCCGCTGTTTTCTCTTTTTGGAGACTGCTGCCCTGATGGAGATACTCTGCGTAGTCCCTCCTCAGATCCTCTCCCTTGTTGGCCGCATAGTCCCGCAAATCTGGACATTCATAATGTCCATTGCGCCGTCTTTCAACATGTCAACCACATGCTTCATGCACACGCGCAGCAAGGGCTTCTCATTGGGATGTGCATTACCATCATGCTATTCTATGCTCAAAATTCGGTGGATCGCATAACTCCCTTCTTTATAAGGTTTGTATGTTTTTCCCTTTATGCACATATTCTTCTTCGCTAACATCAATTCGGCAACTGTTTACTTCCATAAAATGAAGCCTAGGATTCCATCATTGTTCGGTCTGGCGATCACACTGTCCAATCTACAAGACAAGGAACGTAATCTGTACTGGAAAGCTTTCCGCTTGCCACTTATGCTGGTGGGATTGCCACCAGCATACAGAAATATCTTTGCTGACACGAACTCATTTCGGTCGATCCTTCTCTGGGAATCCTACTCAGCAAGTTAACGGTGGAGATTGACACAACGTCGCCAGTAATCCAAGCAATAATTTCGCCTTTACACCAAGACTGTCCTATCTCAATGAAACATAACAGCTTTCCATTCCGATTGGACTTGCACAAAGGAAGCGTGCTCCGCCGGTTTTGACATTCCTGCTAGACGAGCTTTGCATCGAAGTCCTTAGTCTTCCTACCGTTATTTCCATGGTGGTGTAGTGGGGGACTTAAACAAATTCTCCAGTTTCCCGTTGACACGTCCGATAGTGCTCTACAATCTTTGTCGCAAGTATCCAGGTTTTTGACAAAAGAAGCAACATGCCTTTCCTGTTTCCCAATTTGTTTATTGGTTTCCGTCGGTCTTGGTTGGGAGAGCCTTCCATTCCATTGTGGCTTTCAATTCCCGACATTGTCTCTCTATAGGGTCTCCAAACTAACACGCTAGTTCTCCTTTTAACGAGGCTGTTTTTCCCCACCACGAGTTCGAGCGGTGGTGGAGACGTGTGCATAGTTTTTTGCTCAGCTCTTGTTGTAG
The DNA here is from genome assembly GCA_903981925.1 of Ostrea lurida. NCBI lineage: Eukaryota > Metazoa > Mollusca > Bivalvia > Ostreida > Ostreidae > Ostrea > Ostrea lurida. The sequence continues at coordinate 36,515 of CAJDSM010024338.1, read as the reverse complement.
GCCAGAACCAGCCGACTGAAGTCGACAGCCACTGAATAGCATCATTCAGAATTTCTGGGACGTGCCTGTTTATTTGCGGAATGGCGCATATCCGAGTCGACTAGTCGTTCCACGAATTGGGTCTGTAGACAGCGTAATCCCTGATCTCAGCTGGACGCAGTGGGGTGGGCTAAATGGCAAGTCGACGAATGGTCTGCCCAACTCTGGAAGAGACTCTCTGCTTTCTGGGACGCCCTCACGTAAATCTGCAACCGTGTATAACTCTGTTTTGCCTTGAGGTGCAGAATGGTCTTCCAAGTTGATAATCGGGCTTTGTGCCTGTGGCAGTGTTTACCAAACACCTGCGCACTGCCTCTAAGGGATACTGCTAAATACAATCGCCTTCTGGTTGTATCTCCATCACTAGCTTCTGCACAGGCTTCAAAATGCGCATGATAATAAGAACCACTGCCATCATACGTTGCTGGCTTGATCATCTTGTGCTTGGGGCTGGAAATTCCCGCAACCGCATTGTCCTTCGCTAGAGGATGGGCGAAATATTATCCTAAGATCGATCCTTTAGTTATCCCAGGGAGGAGGGAATCGTCTTGAAGTCCTCCGTAGGGTCGATGGGAGGAAGCAAGTCAATGTTCTCGGATATGCTCAGCTTCTCCTTCCTGGTATAAATCAGCTGGCAGGAAGTAGAATCACGACCTACGGTAAACGCGGGGTGTTTGCTCCTGCGGCTCTGTACATTGTCGTAAGGTTTTGTTTTCAGCTGCGTCTCTATACATGTCCCTGAAGGTTTGCTCTGCAAGGGCATTCGCAATCCTTGGCTGGCGCGACTGCAAGGGTGGGTGACTTTTCATTCCATCCGCTTTGCGAATCTCTAGAGAACGGGATTCACCAACAGAATGCTCTGCCCTTCAGTGCGCGCGTTCACAGCCGGTTGACGACTGGAAACTCTGTTGCTCATCTCTCCTCTTTCAGCTCCGCAAGCTTCTCTTCTATCATAGAACTCTCCTTTTTTTATGTCGCAACATGCGTGGCCAGCTACTTCAGGCAATCAAGCCGTGCCACCAAATTTTTGTTGACGTGCAAGGAAGTCACTGCATGTTGAACCGCGGGCCCATACCGTCAGAACGGATGAGCCCTGAGGTGCTCGGCAAAATAATAACAATGCGCAGACTTAATCGGCGGTACTGCGCCTATGGGAGGATTCTGGTAGCGTCGTAGACAAGTGGCAGCTGGCAGGGAAGTCCACACACCAGCGCACTTCAACAAGGTGCAAGCAGGGCATGTCCGCACAACTATCCCTTGCGGCAGTGACAGGCAGGGATGTCGCTGCACGACCTATCACTAATTCATCCGGTTTCTAAATCAGAGACACTGGCACACGCATAACGCTTCTACCCCAAACAGGCAGGTATGAACCGTCACCTGAATCTTGCTCAGCAACAAGCAATGCAGGGATACCGCACATCCTGTCACTAAAGATGCGCAATAAACCCCAGAGCAAAGGGAAATTCACACACTCTGGCAGTAATAAGCAGGGGATGACCACACACTTACAGTACTACTCACAAGTTAAGGTACACTTTATATGTACTTATTTGGTTTTTGGATTGTTACCCTCTCAGAACTTTTTTTAATACAACGGTCAGAAGAACCTACCAATATCCGCATTTTATATATGATTCGTAGTGTAATAATATTAAATATTCAAGAATACCAATTACAGACCCAAACTGGCTAATCCTCTATAGTATCTACTATAGAAACAACAATGAGCATAATTGCATACTTCAATTACCAAAATTAAACATTGATGAAAGATTTATTTATATATCTCAATAAGTAATTAAAATAATAAGGGCGAAATAACTCTCCGCCACAGCTTTCCGCGTCAATTGTAATTTTCTTCTCTCTTCTTTCAAATGACAATTGCTTGTTGTTTAGTGTATAAATTGGTGGAAGTAAACAATGGGTAACGTAAATCAAAGTCCACCCCACACCTTCAGAAAAAACAACATTATACAATTCGAGTGTAGGTGCAACACGGACTCGAAATCGGACCGGAGAAAACACGTACTAAAAGTTTTGTAAGTTTTTGTACGAACTTGTTTCTAATCCTTTATGTATATATTATATACAATAAGATATGGAGATCCGTGCGTAATTCTCGCGAGTTCTTGACATGAATTACATTTGAAGAATAAAATCATTAGAATCTATTAGAATAAGAAGCATGAACTAAAACGCGGGAACTGAAAATAAACGGAAGTTGAACAAGAAACCTTCAGTTAATGGTTCACTCGAGAAATTTGTATTATCTAAGTAGTGGAGAATTGAGTTCTTTTGTCGCTCAATGTCTTATCATTTTCAAAAGATGCATGCGATTAAATTCATCTGTCAATTACACAGAGTAAAATTGGGACAGTTTGAAGGACACAAATCATTTTTAACATTCCTAACCGCCCAAGGCCCATGCATTTCCCAATTCAGGTAGAGGGCTTAATTAATGGAACAACCCCCCTCATACGTATACTTGGTTTGATTTTTTTTTCAAATGTGATATGAGAAGTAGATCAGAATATTTTCAAAGTTTAATAATGTTTACTATAATGAGATCCATTTGGCCCCTTAATCGTGAAGCCTTGAACCCTAACTGTCACATGAACTCCTCAATTAGACTCTTCGAAAATTCACTAAATTTGTACTTTAGTAATTTGACGTTGTATTTGAAACAGGATGATAAGGGTTGTGCCTTCTTTTCTTGGGACTGAGACTGTACCAATTAATCTAGATATACATTCAAACAAGGAGGTTAATTAGAATATCAAGTAGACGAATAAGTTGGTTTAGATTATAAATTGTAAGCCATGTAAAAAAATCAATACATGACACAGTGAAATTTTTATAATCTTGATATGTTCCTTGTGTATCGAATGCCAATCTCAACAGTATTCTATCCGCACGCAGTTGCCTTTCCAAGTATTGCCAGCCTTTATTTAAGCTGTTTCTCTTGACAGGTTTTAAAATGTAGAGTATTATATCTTTTTTAAGGAGAAATGTAAGTAAAGTATTAGTGATATTCCTAATTGCAATTGTAATGATCAAACCCTGATATTACATGTATAACTTAACCATGAGCATTAATTAGAACGTAGATAAAAATAATTCGGTGTGAAATCCATCGTATAACGTACAGCTCATAACCACCTTGCAGTTCAAGCTCGTTCTCCCTTTGAAAAAAAATGGTTTCTTCTTAAGTTATTCAGCTCAGTGAAACTGTAAGAACCGGACATGGATTAAAATCGTGTACTGTAAGGCAAAATAACGAACAGTGATCAATCGTAAGTCCCAAATAGGAATACAATACAAGAGTTGGGCAAGACGCGGACTCTGGACATATCAGAGGTGGGATCAGGTACCTAATAGGAGGAGCAAGCATCCCCTCCTGACCGTCACACCGCCGTAGAGCCCTTGTCTTGCCTAACGTGAACTGTTGAAACCCAGGTTGCAAAACATTTTGTTTGTAAGTTAGCCTGCCTTGATTCAAAAATTGATCCTACATGTGGGGTTCCTCGGATGAAGAGCGCAAAAACGAGGGTCCCGGGTCCAAAAGCGGTCTGGACGATATTTTTAAGATTCCCTATTGCTTCATAGGTTAGGCCACAAGGGCGTGCAAGCAGGTAGCGCTTATCAGGTTGCCAGCCCTTACCGCGCAGATAGGGATTGTACGTGCCCCATTATGATGTAATAATGTAAAAATGCACGTGGATGATAGGGAAGTAAAAAATAAACATCAATACATCACTCAAAAACTGATCAATACCGCAGAACAAGCTCTTGCATATCGTAACAAGTTGAGAGACATACATACAGTAATCAGGTGATGATGGAATCTTAGCTTCATAAGCATAGGAGTTGACGGTGGAGAAGCTGAATCGTATCGTTTGTCATAAAGTTTGAGTTGTTAGTTGCCGTCAATGTATAGTTTAACAAAATGATCCAACGTACGAGCAGAATATGGAAGCTGTGGTGTCTTTCTTAATTTCTAAGAATTGCTGAGACTATTGAATCAAGCATATGAATGAAAGTCACTATTATTGACAGATAAACCGTCGTTAATATGAAATTGGCGACAGGTTAACAATGTGTTAAACATAGGGGCGGATCCAAAAATCGAGTTGGGGGGGGCACACATTTATATGAGGGCAGGGGGTCCTGGGGGGACGCCCCTGAGGCCCCCATGTGGGTCAGGGCGAAGCCCTGCAATGGTGGGGGCACAGGGGCCCGCAACCCCCCCCCCCCTTGAAGCTCCAGAGTTTTAGAGATTTTGTAGGGCTTTGAAAATTTGTCCCTCCGAAGTACAGTCATTTTCACTATAATTTCTGTCATATTCAATCAATAAAAGACATCAATTGTTGTGAAAAGTTTTTGAATGAATTCATACCTTTTCTACGAAAAAGCAACATCAATCAAAGATATTCACTGATATCTTTACAAAATTTAGAGGGGGGCGCAGTGTGTTTAATTTATTAATTTTTCCAGTGAAAAAATAAGATTATATTTGATTTACAGCTTGAAATCAGCCACTGATCACAATCCGTATAGAAAGAAAAATCATATATCAACAAAGTCGAGTTGTAGGGCAACACAGACCTTCGACAAAGCGAAGGCAAATCATGCACCATGAGGAGGAAGCAATCTTCTGCCGACCGTCATAGCACGTGCCGTGAGCCCTTAGTCGTAATAAAGTAATACGGGGTTACCCGGTCGTCAAATCTAGTACGGAAAAATGACAGCTCCTAACAAAGGTATGAACAAATCAGTCAACATAGACAAGTGATCAATTTGTAATTCGCAATACAGGGTCATTCGCATACAGGGCTAATACATAGCGGCCGTAGAATTTGGAAATGATGATTTTATAACCCTGCAACATCAACTTTTTTGTTAGTAGTTGGCCTCGGCTTAAAAAAGTGCTCTGTGCGTCTTGGCATGCTCCTTCGTGTCGAATCAACTGGGAGACATACCCACCAGTAAAGCAGTGATAGTGCTACGCTGCAGAACTGTTTGCTCTCTAAAAAAAAGTAGTGGACAATCAGAGTAGCTACAGACCACCGCCTTATTAAAAACCTTAGATTTTAACGCCGCACAGAAGTTTGTCGCATGATTGAGCGCCTTGATATCGTTTTATTCCTGCATCGACGAGCCATAAAACAATCGCTTTTCGTCTAACATGTATGTGTTCAGCATACCTTCAAAAATTCATGTAAACGTCTCGCATACAGATCTCAAACTTATCAGCTTCAATTGAATTTGTTTGTTTGAACGTAGCCAGTAAGGTATCCAGTCAATTCGAAATCCGTTGCTATTAGTATTTACAATGATACAAAAACGAAATTTGAGTGGAAATTAGATAGTTTGTAACTTTGTCTGCGACGGTGAATTAAAACGTGAGTATTGAAAATGCTGAATAAAGAAAGCCTACTAGTAATTTAGAATTAATGGTAAAGTCCTAACGTCCAAATTTGGCGATACTGAATCAGCCGGCAAAACAAATAAGAGTCGTTTCTTATCATGCTTAAATTCATATTACCCCGACATAATTTAATTGTTGGATTATTTTCTTGACCCATTATCCTAAATAATTATCCAGGTTAATGTAAATCGAGTCACGCAAGAATGTACAGTCCAGTGATGACGTTGACACATGTTCTAAGAGATTAGAAATAAATTAAGTGTTATGGACACAATTATTCGCCACTCCTCTTCAAATGCACGTGATAATAGAATTAACAGGCCCGATGATTGGGCCCTCCGTAATAAATAAACAAAAAGATTTTCCCTTTTTATTTTTACAACAGGTACTTTTAAAATTGATGACGTGTACACATATTTTGTCCGTCTTGCGGTTGACTAAACAATGGTAAACATGGCAGATAACATTCGAACGGAAATGTATACATGGATTTGTCTATCTCATGAAGGGGCTTTACCGAGATAGCAAGATCTACCATGACAATTCTTGATTTATATTTAATTCACACAGTGATAAAACCAGGAGCATCAAGGTCTCGACAGTGCTGCAGGATGAAACGCTAGGTTACCGTACCCCCCCCCCCTCTCTTCCGACTTATGTTTTTTTGGAATGATATGAGTGCATTAACTGAGATCTAGGTTGAAATTTATGCTACCGAAAGTGTTTACAAAAATCTGGGACAGTAATGTCATGGTAGATCTTGCTATTCGTAAAGCCCTTCATGAATTAGACACAATCATGTATACATTTCCGTTCGAATGTTCTGCATGTTTACATTGTTTAGTCAACGCAGACGACAAAATATGTGTACACGTCATCAATTTTAAAAGTACACTGTTGTAAAAATAAAAAGGGAATTTTTTTGTTTATTTATAGCGAGGGGCCCAATCATCGGCTGTTAATCTTATATACGGTGCTATTTGGAAGAGGAGTGGCGAATAATTGTGTCCCATAACATAATTATTTTCTATTTCTTAGAGACATGTGCTCACGTCATCACTGGACTGTACATTCTTGCGTGATCGATTTACATTACCTGGGATAATTATTTGAGGTAATGGGTCAAGAAATAATCC
>CAJDSM010024338.1:4012-24229 GCA_903981925.1 Ostrea lurida | reverse complement strand
ATATATGATTCGTAGTGTAATAACTATTAAAATATTCAAAATACCAATTACACCCAAACTGGCTAATCCTTATAGTATCACTATAGAAACACACAATGATCATAATTGATACTTTAATTACCAAAATTAACATTGATGAAAGATTTATTTAGTATATCTCAATAAGTAATTAAAATAATAAGGGCGATAACTCTCCGCCACAGCTTTCCGCTCAAATTGGGCTAAGATTTTCTTGGCTCTCTTCTTTCAAATGAACAATTGCTTGTTGTTTAGTGTATAAATTGGTGAAGTAAACAATGGTAACGTAATCAAAGTCCACCCGCACACCCTTCAGAAAAAACCAAACATTATACAATTTCGAGTGTAGGTGCAACACGGACGTCGAAATCGGACCGGAGAAAAAACACGTACTAAAAGTTTTGTAAGTTTTGTAGCGAACTTGTTTCTAATCCTTTATTGTATATATTATATACAATAAGATATGGAGATCCGTGCGTAACTTCTCGCGAGTTCTTGACATGGAATTACATTTGAAGAATAAAATCATTAGAATCTATTAGAATAAGAAGCATGAACTAAAACGCGGGAACTGAAAATAAACGGAAGTTGAACAAGAAACCTTCAGTTAATGGTTCACTCGAGAAATTTGTATTATCTAAGTAGTGGAGAATTGAGTTCTTTTGTCGCTCAATGTCTTATCATTTTCAAAAGATGCATGCGATTAAATTCATCTGTCAATTACACAGAGTAAAATTGGGACAGTTTGAAGGACACAAATCATTTTTAACATTCCTAACCGCCCAAGGCCCATGCATTTCCCAATTCAGGTAGAGGGCTTAATTAATGGAACAACCCCCCTCATACGTATACTTGGTTTGATTTTTTTTTCAAATGTGATATGAGAAGTAGATCAGAATATTTTCAAAGTTTAATAATGTTTACTATAATGAGATCCATTTGGCCCCTTAATCGTGAAGCCTTGAACCCTAACTGTCACATGAACTCCTCAATTAGACTCTTCGAAAATTCACTAAATTTGTACTTTAGTAATTTGACGTTGTATTTGAAACAGGATGATAAGGGTTGTGCCTTCTTTTCTTGGGACTGAGACTGTACCAATTAATCTAGATATACATTCAAACAAGGAGGTTAATTAGAATATCAAGTAGACGAATAAGTTGGTTTAGATTATAAATTGTAAGCCATGTAAAAAAATCAATACATGACACAGTGAAATTTTTATAATCTTGATATGTTCCTTGTGTATCGAATGCCAATCTCAACAGTATTCTATCCGCACGCAGTTGCCTTTCCAAGTATTGCCAGCCTTTATTTAAGCTGTTTCTCTTGACAGGTTTTAAAATGTAGAGTATTATATCTTTTTTAAGGAGAAATGTAAGTAAAGTATTAGTGATATTCCTAATTGCAATTGTAATGATCAAACCCTGATATTACATGTATAACTTAACCATGAGCATTAATTAGAACGTAGATAAAAATAATTCGGTGTGAAATCCATCGTATAACGTACAGCTCATAACCACCTTGCAGTTCAAGCTCGTTCTCCCTTTGAAAAAAAATGGTTTCTTCTTAAGTTATTCAGCTCAGTGAAACTGTAAGAACCGGACATGGATTAAAATCGTGTACTGTAAGGCAAAATAACGAACAGTGATCAATCGTAAGTCCCAAATAGGAATACAATACAAGAGTTGGGCAAGACGCGGACTCTGGACATATCAGAGGTGGGATCAGGTACCTAATAGGAGGAGCAAGCATCCCCTCCTGACCGTCACACCGCCGTAGAGCCCTTGTCTTGCCTAACGTGAACTGTTGAAACCCAGGTTGCAAAACATTTTGTTTGTAAGTTAGCCTGCCTTGATTCAAAAATTGATCCTACATGTGGGGTTCCTCGGATGAAGAGCGCAAAAACGAGGGTCCCGGGTCCAAAAGCGGTCTGGACGATATTTTTAAGATTCCCTATTGCTTCATAGGTTAGGCCACAAGGGCGTGCAAGCAGGTAGCGCTTATCAGGTTGCCAGCCCTTACCGCGCAGATAGGGATTGTACGTGCCCCATTATGATGTAATAATGTAAAAATGCACGTGGATGATAGGGAAGTAAAAAATAAACATCAATACATCACTCAAAAACTGATCAATACCGCAGAACAAGCTCTTGCATATCGTAACAAGTTGAGAGACATACATACAGTAATCAGGTGATGATGGAATCTTAGCTTCATAAGCATAGGAGTTGACGGTGGAGAAGCTGAATCGTATCGTTTGTCATAAAGTTTGAGTTGTTAGTTGCCGTCAATGTATAGTTTAACAAAATGATCCAACGTACGAGCAGAATATGGAAGCTGTGGTGTCTTTCTTAATTTCTAAGAATTGCTGAGACTATTGAATCAAGCATATGAATGAAAGTCACTATTATTGACAGATAAACCGTCGTTAATATGAAATTGGCGACAGGTTAACAATGTGTTAAACATAGGGGCGGATCCAAAAATCGAGTTGGGGGGGGCACACATTTATATGAGGGCAGGGGGTCCTGGGGGGACGCCCCTGAGGCCCCCATGTGGGTCAGGGCGAAGCCCTGCAATGGTGGGGGCACAGGGGCCCGCAACCCCCCCCCCCCTTGAAGCTCCAGAGTTTTAGAGATTTTGTAGGGCTTTGAAAATTTGTCCCTCCGAAGTACAGTCATTTTCACTATAATTTCTGTCATATTCAATCAATAAAAGACATCAATTGTTGTGAAAAGTTTTTGAATGAATTCATACCTTTTCTACGAAAAAGCAACATCAATCAAAGATATTCACTGATATCTTTACAAAATTTAGAGGGGGGCGCAGTGTGTTTAATTTATTAATTTTTCCAGTGAAAAAATAAGATTATATTTGATTTACAGCTTGAAATCAGCCACTGATCACAATCCGTATAGAAAGAAAAATCATATATCAACAAAGTCGAGTTGTAGGGCAACACGGACCTTCGACAAAGCGAAGGCAAGGATCAGGTGCACATGAGGAGGAAGCATCTTCTGCCGACCGTCATACCGCCGTGAGCCCTTAGTCGAAAAAGTAAACGGGTTACCCGTCGTCAAATCTAGTACGAAAATGACAGTCCTAACAAAGGGTATGAACAAATCAGTCAACATATGACAAGTGATAATTTGTAATCGCAAACAAGGGTCATTATACAGGCTAATTACATAGCGAGCCGTAGAATTTTGGAAATGATGATTTACGGTTTATAACCCTGCACATCAACTTTTTTGTTAGTAGTTGGCCTCGGCTTAAAAAGTCATCAATTGACGTCTTGGCATCATACCTTGCGTATACGAAATCAACTGGGAGACATACCCACCAGTAAAGCAGTGATAGTGCTACGCTGCAGAACTGTTTGCTCTCTAAAAAAAAGTAGTGGACAATCAGAGTAGCTACAGACCACCGCCTTATTAAAAACCTTAGATTTTAACGCCGCACAGAAGTTTGTCGCATGATTGAGCGCCTTGATATCGTTTTATTCCTGCATCGACGAGCCATAAAACAATCGCTTTTCGTCTAACATGTATGTGTTCAGCATACCTTCAAAAATTCATGTAAACGTCTCGCATACAGATCTCAAACTTATCAGCTTCAATTGAATTTGTTTGTTTGAACGTAGCCAGTAAGGTATCCAGTCAATTCGAAATCCGTTGCTATTAGTATTTACAATGATACAAAAACGAAATTTGAGTGGAAATTAGATAGTTTGTAACTTTGTCTGCGACGGTGAATTAAAACGTGAGTATTGAAAATGCTGAATAAAGAAAGCCTACTAGTAATTTAGAATTAATGGTAAAGTCCTAACGTCCAAATTTGGCGATACTGAATCAGCCGGCAAAACAAATAAGAGTCGTTTCTTATCATGCTTAAATTCATATTACCCCGACATAATTTAATTGTTGGATTATTTTCTTGACCCATTATCCTAAATAATTATCCAGGTTAATGTAAATCGAGTCACGCAAGAATGTACAGTCCAGTGATGACGTTGACACATGTTCTAAGAGATTAGAAATAAATTAAGTGTTATGGACACAATTATTCGCCACTCCTCTTCAAATGCACGTGATAATAGAATTAACAGGCCCGATGATTGGGCCCTCCGTAATAAATAAACAAAAAGATTTTCCCTTTTTATTTTTACAACAGGTACTTTTAAAATTGATGACGTGTACACATATTTTGTCCGTCTTGCGGTTGACTAAACAATGGTAAACATGGCAGATAACATTCGAACGGAAATGTATACATGGATTTGTCTATCTCATGAAGGGGCTTTACCGAGATAGCAAGATCTACCATGACAATTCTTGATTTATATTTAATTCACACAGTGATAAAACCAGGAGCATCAAGGTCTCGACAGTGCTGCAGGATGAAACGCTAGGTTACCGTACCCCCCCCCCCTCTCTTCCGACTTATGTTTTTTTGGAATGATATGAGTGCATTAACTGAGATCTAGGTTGAAATTTATGCTACCGAAAGTGTTTACAAAAATCTGGGACAGTAATTTTCATGGAATTTTCCAAAGAAAACACTGTTTATGAATAAGACGATAGTAGTGCTCAAGTAACTGTCCAGTTAGCTCACCGAGCGAAAACGGTTTAGAACCATAAACATTTCATTACTGATAGCAAATTAATACTCTAATTTAGAAAGATGGCCAACAAAATCACCGGATTTAAATAATTTAGAAACATTGTTTACTTACACTAGAAACCGTGTCTATTTCATAAACGTCCTAAACATGATCTTGTGACGGAAAGTTGGACAGTGTGGGAATTTCCATGATATTCAGAGACCTTTTAAATCCAATACCCACCGTGCTCCAAGTCCACATTAGTTGGGTGGAGCGGTGCACACCGGGGTATGGAGGTTTGAACGCTGAGAAAGATCGGACGGTAATAATGATCTGATTACTTCATAAACGGTAGACATAATAATAATTCCTAGAAAGTATAGAATTTGCAAATTATTGTAATTTGAAACGATATCGAAGAATGAATTCCACTGTTATTCCTAGAGTTGTCCTTTATACAATGAATAGAAGAAAATATATCAAAAAGTTCTACTATACGAAAACAGAGTGTTTATAAAACTTGTAATACTTTTGCAGTGTCAATAAATGTTAAAGAAACTTAAGTAATCTAGGTAATATAAAATGCGGATATGTAGGATTCTTCTTGACGTTGGTATTAAAAAAGTTCTAGAGGTAAAATCCAACAAACCAAATAAGGTACATATAAGTGTACCTTAACTTGTGAGTAGTACTGTAAGTGTGTGGTCATCCCTGCTTATTACTGCCAGAGTGTGTGGATTTCCCTGCTCTGGGGTTTGGCATCTTTAGTGACAGGTGTGCGGTCATCCCTGCATGCTTGTTGCTGAGCAAGATCAGGTGTACGGTCATACCTGCCTGTTTGGGGTAGAGCTATGGTGTGCCAGTGTCTCTGATAGAACCGGTGAAATAGTGATAGGTGTGCAGACATCCCTGCCTGTCACTGCGCAAGGGATAGTGTGCGGACATCCCTGCTTGCACCTTGTTGAAGTGCGCTGGTGTGTGGACTTCCCTGCCAGTGCACTTGTCTACGACGCTACCAGAATCCTCCATAGGCGCAGTACCGCTGATTAAGTCTGCGCATTGTATATATTTTGCAGCACCTCAGGGCTATCCGTTTCTAGCACGGGTATGGGCCCGCGGGGGTTCACAGGCAGTGACTTCCTTGCACGTTACATAAAATTTGGTGGCAGCGGTTGGATTGCCTGAAGTAGCTGCACGATGTGCGACATAAAAAAGGAGAGTTCTATGATAGAAGAGAAGCTTGCGGAGCTGAAGGAGGAGAGCATGAGCAACAAGAGTTTCCAGTCGTCAACGCCTGTGACGACGCGCATGAAGGGCAGAGATTCTGTTGGTGAATCCCGTTTCTCTAGAGAATCGCAACGGATGGAATGAAAAGTCACCCACCCTTGGCAGTGCGCCAGCCAAGGATGCGAATGCCCTTGCAGAGCAAACCTTCAGGGACATGTATAGAGACGCAGCTGAACAAACCTTCAGGGACATGTACAGAGCCGCAGGAGCAACACCCCGCGTTTACAGTGGTCGTGATTCTACTCCTGCAGCTGATTTATACCAGGAAGGAGAAGCTGAGCATATCGAGAAACATTGACTTGGACTTCCTCCCATCGAACCCTACGGAGACTTCAAAGACGATTCCCTCCTCCCTGGGATAACTAGAAGGAGATCTAGAGTAATATTCGCCAGTCCTTCTAGGGAAGACAATGCGTTGGCGGAATTTCCAGCCCCAAGACAAATGATCAAGCCAGCAACGTATGATGGCAGTGGTTCTTATTATCATGCGCATTTTGAAGCCTGTGCAGAGCTAAGTGGATGGAGATACAACCAGAAGGGATTGTATTTAGCAGTATCCCTTAGAGGCAGTGCGCAGGGTGTGTTGGGTAACATGCCACAGGGCACAAAGCCCGATTATCAGACTTGGAAGACCGATTTGCACCTCAAGGTCAAACAGAGTTATACAGGGTGCAGATACGTGAGCGTCGCCAGAAAGCAGGAGAGTCTCTTCCAGAGTTGGGGCAGACCATTCGTCGACTTGCCAATTTAGCCCACCCCACTGCGTCAGCTGAGATCAGGGATACGCTGTCTACAGACCAATTCGTGGACGGACTAGTCGACTCGGATATGCGCATCCGCAATAAACAGGCACGTCCCAGAAATCTGAATGATGCTATTCAGTGGCTGTCGACTTCAGTGGCTGGTCTGGCCTACAACAGAGCTGAGCAAAAGAACTATGCACGTTCCACCACCGCTGAACCTCGTGGATGGGAAAACAGCCTCGTTAAAAGGAGAACTACGTGTTAAGTTTGAGACCCTATAGAGAGAAATGTGGGAATTGAAAGCACAATGGAATGGAAGCTCTCCCCAACCAAGACGACGGGAAACCAATAACAAAATTGGGAAACAGAAGGCATGTTGCTTCTTTTGTCAAAAACCTGGATACTTGCACAAAGATTGTAGAGCATATCGGACGCAACGGAAAGCTGAGAATTTGTTTAAGTCCCCCACTACACACCATGGAAATAACGGTAGGAAGACTAAGGACTTCGATGCAAAGCCGTCTAGCAGGAGTGTCAAAACCGGCGAGCACGCTTCCTTTGGTGCAAGTCCAATCGGAATGGAAGCTGGTATGTTCATTGAGATAGACGTCTGTGGTGTAAAGGCGAAATTATTGGTGGATACTGGTGCGACATTGTGTCTAATCTCCACCGGTCTGCTGAGTAGGATTCCAGAGAAGGATCGACCTGAAATGAGTTCGTTCAGCAGAGATATTCTGGATGCTGGTGGCAATCGCCACCAGATAAGTGGCAAGGGAAGCTTTCCAGTACAGATACGTTCCTTGTCTTGTAGATTGGACAGTGTGATCGCAGACCTGAACAATGATGGAATCCTAGGCCTTCATTTTATGGAAGTAAACAGATGCACGATTGATGTAGCGAAGAAGAATATGTGCATAAAGGGAAAAACATACAACCTTATAAAAGAAGGGAGTTATGGATGCCACCGAATTGTTGAGCATAGAATAGATGATGGTAATGCACATCCCATTGAGAAGCCCTTGCTGCGCGTTGATGAACATGTGAGTGACATGTTGAAAGACGGCGCAGTGACATTTGAATGTCCAGATTGCGACTATGCGGCCAAAAGAGAGAGGGATCTGAGGAGACACGCAGAGTATCTCCACAGGGCAGGCAGTCTCCAAAAAGAGAAAACAGCGGACTTGGGGAAAGATCCCGGAGATTTGATTGGGCTGACAAACCCATCAGAGGGGCCAGCGGCTGTTAAAGAAAAGAAAATTGGTCTTGATGATTCACCTGTATTTGCGCCTCCACAGAGCATGTCTTGTGTTATGCTGGGAGATGCACGAGAAAAATCGAAGATTAAGTCAGGGCAGATATATAGAGAGACTGAGAAAGAAGACGACACAGTGTATTCAGAGAAGACGGTCAATAGAGAATCAGGATGCCCAGAAAATGAAAACACAAGTCGTCCGGTTGATGCAGGTGAAAGTGGACGACGACACCGTCCTCCCCACTGGCATGGAGACTGTGTGTTGTGATACAGTTTAGCAATTTTTGTTGCTGAGTTTACCATTGCATTAAATAAAATCCTAGTATTTTGTTTTGCCCAATGGTAAACGTAAAGACTCTGAGAAACACTGAGGTTTTGGTTTTAGATAAAGCAAAATAGCTTGTGATTTTTTTTATATGCCAAATAACTGTGATATGGTCATATTTTGCGAGGACGCATAAAGCTGGGGTGGGGGTGATGAAGCGGGAAGCTGTATTACTTATTTCATAGCGAGAGTTATCGCCGTTATTATTTTAATTACTTATGAGATATATTAAATAAATATTTCATCAATGTTAATTTTGGTAATTAAAGTATGCAATTATGATCATTGTGTGTTTCTATAGTAGATATTATGAGGATTAACCAGCTTGGGTGTAATTGGTATTTTTGAATAATTTTTAAACTGTTATACACTACGAATCATATATGAAATGCGGGTATGTAGGGTTCTTCTTGACGCTGGTTTAGAAACGGTTCTAGAGGTAAAAATCAACACACCAAATCAGGAAAATGTAAGTGTGCGATCATCCCTGCTTATATTTAAATTGTGAGTATTAAGTGTGTGGTCATCCCTGCTTATTACTGCCAGAGTGTGTGGACTTCCCTGCTCTGGGGTTTGGCATCTTTAGTAACAACTGTGCGGTCATCCCTGCTTGTTGCTGAGCAAGATCAGGTGTGCGGACATCCCTGCCTGTCTTGTGGTAGAGCTCTTGTGTGCGGACATCCCTGTCAGTGTCTCTGATAGAACCGTTAAAATAGTGATAGGTGTGCGGACATCCCTGCCTGTCACTGCGCAAGGGGCGTTAGTGTGCGGACATCCCTAACATGTGACTGCGCAAGGGCTAGTGTGCGGACATCCCTGCTTGCACCTTGTGGAAGTGCGCTGGTGTGTGGACTTCCCTGCCAGTGCACTTGTCAACGACGCTACCAGAATCCTTCATAGGCGCAGTACCGCTGATTAAAGTATGCGCATTGTATATATTTTGCAGCACCTGAGGGCTATTCGTTTCTAGCACGGGTACGGGCCCGCAGGGTTTCACAGGCAGTGACTCCCTTGCACGTTACACAATGCAAATGTAAAGGCAAATATAACGAACAGGAATCAATCCTCGTAGTCCTAAATAGAATACAAAACAAGAGTTGGGCAAATCACGGACCCCTGGACACACCAGAGGTGGGATCAGGTGCCTAGGAGGAGTAAGCATCCCCTGTGACCGTCGCACCCGCCGTGAGCCCAATGTCTTGATCAGTAAACGGAAGCAATCCGTAGTCAAAATCAGTGTGTGAACAAACGGCTTAACATGGCTATGAAACACATCAGACAGCATTTGACTCAATGATAGGTCATATTGGTAAACTAACTTGTTATAACGACCATAGAATTTACGAAATGCTGCTTTAAACGTGACTGTTGAAACCCCTGCAACAACAAATTTGTCTGTAATTAGCTTGTTTCGATTCAAAAACTGATCATACGCAGAACAAGCTCTTGCGTATCGAATATGTTGAGAGACCTGCACACCATATGCAGGTGATGATGGAGCATTGCTACATAAATATGGGAAGTTGACGATGGAGAAGCTGAAATTGTTCCCTTTGTCATAAAGTTGAGTAGTTAGTTTGCCGTTAATGTCAATGTTCAATATCATATATATCATATAATCATCAGCTAAATCTTTTAGTTTCATGAATATACATGTGAGTCTGAACATAAAAAAAATACTAGTATTTAGTTTAGTAGGTAAAACATTGTCACCTCAAAATATTGTCAATATTATACATGTAATAACTAGTCGAAAAATATTGAATTCGATTATTCGGAGTTTTTTAACGACTGTTACGGAGCTGTTCATTGTACAATTGTATATACATATAAATTGTTCAAAATAATTTGTGGATTTATGTGCCTTTACCAACAAACAGATGCGCATAATGGAATTTACTTCAAGGTACATGTATATGAAATCTAAATATATCGTTATTAATTTATTTTTTTTGTATAACGAAATGAAATTGTCAGGTAAATTGCATTGTATGGGGTAATGAGTTTGTTACACATTCATGTAAAATACTCGAATATGATTAGACAAGGAACTGTTGACAACATATACTGTTTTCCTCTGAGAATGGAAACACACCCTCCATGGTGATAGAACAATGTAGCAAAGGGAAACATTACTTGACGACAGAAATTGTTACGTGCGTAAAATTTATGTGTCCATGGTTCGCCGTAGATTGTTAGTCAACGTCGTTTGAGCGTTTATGATAAACGCTATTACAATGTACCACCATTGATACACGAAATATTGCATGACAATTATCGAAGTCAAGAGACAAGACGGTTTGTTGTTTTTTGTAACATTCAGTATAACAAAATGAATATTGCATATAACTGAGGGTAACATAAAAAGGTTGAAAATTTTCACCACTAGATAAATCGCGGAAGTCCTGCTAGGTAGACCCCTATAGAAATGTTCATTATGGCAATTAATTAAGACAAAATACACCATGGTCCTCTATTTATTTAAAAGTGAATGGAAAATTTTGACCTTTTTGAATACCCCCACCGATAGGACACACGCATATATATCTACGAATAATTTAATTCTTATTGTATCCTTAGCTCTGATTGGTCAATTTCAAGTTTGGGAATGCAAGTTATTTTGGTATAATCTGGCTTGGTGTGGGGACACACCCCTTAGACAACTAGCAGCCGGAACTTCAACAGATAAATAAAAGCAAGGAACATATTTGTAGTTGATTATAAATTATGTAGTTAAATTATAAGGAATGACTCTAAATTTGGGGCATATTATACGAGTATAACCTAGTTTGGGTCAGTTAACGCATTTTTATAATCCGCGTAGTCGAATATTCGATTACATCCCTAATAATAACAAAATCATTCAACCTAAGCAATCTATCCATTAATTTATATCTAGCGTTTTGATATTCTTTTTACAAATAAAGAAAAAATGGTATGCGTCTTCGCACATGCCACAGGAACGTAATGGAAAGTCAATAGTATTGCTTTTAAGCAAAACACAGGTATGCTATTTTGCAAGCGAGAACCATATGAAAAATAGACAGGGGGTTTGGTATTGTTGATATTATTAGAGCAAATGCTTTGACGAAATTGTTTAATGGAAGTAGCCTGCCTTGATTCAATACTAAGAGAATTCCAATTCGATCTACGATGCAGCGTCTGGTACAAATGATTTATTTTAAAGATAAACTTTAACAGTATGACATTTAACTTCGGACAATGACAAAGTCCAGACTTTTTGCTACCCTTTTTATCAAAGATACAGAAAACAAATTCAGTTGTATCTGGTGGCCTTTTTTTGCAGTATCTTGTAGATTCAAAGCTAAAGTTACTACAACTTGTACATTAAGAGATATAAGCCTCTAAAGTAAATAAAAAAACCTGTAAGGAGATGGGGGGATTTTTTTATCCTATCAAAATCCTTATCATTATCCTATGGGGGAAAAATCCTCAGAGTAGAATACTCCTATGAATTTTTCAATAAGGATAATTAATCTTATAGAAAATGAATTAGAATTAGAATGTCCAATAAAAATCCAAAGGATAACTTATCCCATTTTTCGTAGCTATATAGACAATATAGGATATTAAATCCAATCAATTATGTTATTAGTGAGGACTATATTTATTGGGACATTTAATTCTAATTCCATTTTCTATAGGATTAATTATCCTATTGAAAATCATAAGAGTTTTTCCATAGGATAATGATAGGACTTTGATAGGATAAAAATCCCCCCATTCTCTACAGGATTTTTTTAGGAGCTTATATCTCTTATTTGTAAAAGTTGTAGGAACTTTAGCTTTGAACTACAAGATACTGCAAAACAATTTCCACCAAGATACACTGAATTTGTTTTCTGTACTTTGTTGAAAAGGGTAAGCAAAAAGTCCGGACTTTGTCATGTACGAATTTAAATGTCATACTGTTCTTTGCATTAAGGTATTGCATATTTGTCGTCATAACTGATATTATATATGGATGTATTGCTTATTTTCCTAGATCTCTTGTCACCCAATATCTCAAAACACCGAGAATAATTTGCAAACATTTTAATTTCATTTCTCGAAAAGTCATGCACAGCAAATACGTGTTACAAATAATGTTACATATATACAATGTGAACAAACGGCAGTGCTGTTCATCATAAATCGGGCTCCTTTAACGTAATCTGACAATCATACTAACTTGACTGCCCAATATCCAATCACATAAGTCATGACCTTGCTAACTTTAAAGCTACGGATAAGATGTAGCGGTTTTTAATCATAATGTCTTCTATTCTTTTTCTTGCTTCTGGTTTATCATCTTCGTACTGGACAGAAATATACTGAGTGCCATTTTTTATTGACAATTGCTGATAATTACTGATACTGTGCTGTTGGTGCTGATAATTGTTGATAATGTACTGAGATGTTTACTGTTGGCACTGATAATTGTAATGGGTGCTGATAATTATTGATATTTAATGTGGCTTTTATTCTGGGTTCTTATATTTACTGATAATACACTGTGAAAGTACTGTGGGTACTGAGAATAGCACAAACAGCACAATATCATTAATTGTAAGCAATTAACTCTCTCCTTCTCTCTCTCTCTCTCTCTCTCTCTCTTCTCATCTCTCTTCTCGTCTCTCCTCTCTCTCTCCTCAACTACCTCATCTTCCTTCACGCTCCTTCAACCACACACACCACAAACACGCATTAAAAAAAATGCACGAAAATATTAATACGGACAGAAAAGATGTACCGAGCAGTGTCAATTTTTTTCTGTAATCTGCTTACAATAACTGAATATTTGCTTGTTTTGTGCTATTCTCAGTAACCCCAGTACTTTCACAAGTGTATTAATCAGTAAATATAAGAACCCAAGAAATTAAAAGCCACATTAAAACTTATCAGATAATTCATCAAGCACCCATTACAATTACATGCCAACAGTAACATTCTCAAGTACATTATCAAACAATTATCAGCTCCAACAGCACAGTAATCAGTAATTATTCAGCAATTGTCAATATAAAAATGGCATCTCAGTATATTTTCTGTCCAAGTAACTGAAGATTGATAACCAGAAGCGAAGGAAAAAAGAATAGAAGACATTATGATTCTAAAAACCGCTACATCTTTCCGTAGCTTTAAAGTTAGCAAGGTCATGACTTAATGTGATTGCGATATTATGGGCAGTCAAAGTTAGTATGATTGTCAGATTACGTTAAAGGAGCCCGATTTAGTGTATGGAACTACGCACTGGCCGTTATTGTTCAGCATAATTCAGTAGTATATATGTGAACATTATTTGTAACAACAAGTATTTGCTTGTGCAATGATTTTCGAGAACTGAAATTTAAAATGTTTGCAAATTATTCTCGGTGGTTTTGAGAATAGTTGGTGACAGAGAGATCTAGCGGAAAATAAAGCAATACATCCCATATATTAAATAGTCAGTTATGACGACAGAACTATGCAATATACCGTTAATGCAAAGACAGCAGTATGGACATGTTAAATTCCGTAACATGACTAAGATCCGGACTTTTTTGCTTACCCTTTTCAAAACAAAGATACAGAAAAACAAATTCAGTGTTTCTATTGGTGGAAAATTGGTTTTGCAGTATCTTTAGTTCAAAGTAAAGTTCCTTACAACTTTTACAATAAGAGATATAACGCCCTAAAAAAACATCCTGTAGGAGAATGGGGGGATTTTCAATTATCCTATTCAAAGTCCTCATCATTATGCCTATGGAGAAAGACTCCTTATGATTTTCAATAAGGATAATTTAATCCTATAGAAAATGGAATTAGAAATTAAATGTCCCAAATAAATATTAGTCCTGCACTAATAACAATAATTGATTGGATTTATATCCTTTATATTGTCTATATAGCTACGAAAAAATGGGATAAGTTTATCCTTTTCTGGAATTTTTACTGGAACATTTATTCTAATTTCATTTTTCTATAAGATTAATTATCCTAATTTAGAAATATCATGGGCAGGAAAAGACTTTCTATCTGAGGATTTTTCCATGGCGCCATATGTGGATAGATGATTACCAGGAATTTTGATAGGATAAAAAAAAAATCCCCGCCATCTCCTCCTACAAGCGTTTTTTATTTACTCTTAGAGAGCTTTATATCTCGTTAATTACAAGTGTAGTAGAACGTTTAAGGCCTTTGGAATAACAAGATACTGCAAAAAAAGGCCGCACCAAGATAAACTGAATTTGTTTTCTGTATCTTTGATAAAAAGGGTAGCCAAAAAAGTCTGGACTTTGTCCATTGTCCGAAGTATAAAAGTCATACTGTTTAAAGTTTATTATTTAAAATAAATCATTTGTACCAGGGACGCTGCAATCGTAGATCGAATTGGAATTCTCTTAGTATTGAATCACAGGCAGCTTACTTCCATAAACAATTTCACGTCAAAGCAATTGCTCTCTAGATAAATATCAACACATACTACAAACCCCCTGTCTATTAATTTTATATGGTTCTCTCCGCTTGCAAAATAGCATACCTGGTTTATGCTTAAAAGCCGAATACTATTGGACTAAGTTTCCATTCGTTCTGTGGCATGTGCGAAGGACGCATTACCATTTATTTTCTTGTATTTGTAAAAAGAATTAATCAAAACGCTAGATATAAATTTAATGGAGTAGATTGCTTAGGTTGAATGATTTTTGTTATAATTTAGGGATGTACAGTCGAATATTCGAACTACGCGAGATTTATAAAAATGCGTTAACTGACCCAAACTAGGTTATACTCGTATAATATGCCCCATAATTAGAGTTCATCCTTAAAATTTTAAACTACATATATATATATCAAGCTACAAATATGTTCCTTTGGCTTTTATTTATCTGTTTGAAGTTCCGGCTGCATTGTCTAAGGGTGTGTCCCACACCAATGCGCAGATTTATACAAAAATCAACCTTGCATTCCCAAACTTGAAAATTGACCAATCAGAGCTAGTAGAGATACAATAAGAATTAAATTATATGCGTAGATGATATAGAATGCGATGTGTCCTATGGGTGGGGTATTCAAAAATGTCAAAATGTCGCATTCACTTTTAAATAAAGTAGGGGACCATGGTGTATTTTTGGTCTTAATTACATTGCCAATACGAATGAACATTCTCTAATAGGGGTCTACCTAGCAGGACTTCCGCAATTTATCTTAGCTGGTGGAAAATTTTTCAACCTTTTTATGTTCCCCTCAGTTAATGCAATAATTGCATTTTGTTATACTGAATGTTACAAAAAAACAACAAACCGTCTTGTCTCTTGACTTCGATAATTGTCATGCAATTATTTCGTGTTCAATGGTGGGTACATTGTAATAGTGTTTATCATTTCAAAACGCCTCAAACGACGTTGACTAACAATCTACGGCGACCATGGACACATAAATTTATTACGCACGTAACAATTTTTGTCGTCAAGTAACTGTTATTCCCTTCTGGCTACATTGTTCTATCACCAATGGAGTGGCGTGTTTCATTCTCAGAGGAAAACAGTAATATGTTCGTCAAACAGTTCCTTGTCTAATCATATTCGGAGTATTTTACTGAATGTGCTAACAACTCCATGTACCCCATTACAATGCCAATATTACTGACAATTTCATTTCGTTATACAAAAAAAATAAATTAACTAACGATATATTAAGATTTCATATACATGTTACTTGAAGTAAATTCCATTATGCGCATCTGTTTGTTGGTAAAAGGCACAAAATCCACAAATATTATTATTGAACAATTTATATGTATACTGTACAATTGTACAATGAACAGCTCCGTAACCAACGTTCGTTAAAAAACTTCCGAATAATCGAATTCAATAATTTTTCGACTAGTTATTATCATGTAATATTATGACCATATTTTAGGTTGAGGTGACAAATGATTTTACCTACTAAACTAAAATCTAGGTATTTTTTTTATGTTCAGACTCACATGTATATTCATTGAAACTAAAAGATTTAGCTGAAAATTTATATGATATATATGATATTGAACAATTGACATTAACGGCAAACTTAACTATCTACTTCAACTTTATGACAAGGGAACAATTTTTTTCGCTTCTCCAATCGTCAACTTCCCATAATTATGTAGCAATGCTCCATCATCACCTGCATATGGGTGCCAGGTCTCTCAACATATTTCGATTATCGCAATGAGCTTGTTCTGCGTATGATCAGTTTTTGAATCGAAACAAGCTAATTACAGACAAATTTGTTGTTGCAGGGGTTTCAACAGTCACGTTTAAAGGCAGCATTTCGTAAATTCTATGGTCGTTATAACAAGTTAGTTTTACCCAATATGACCTATCATTGAGTCAAATGCGTGTCTGGATTGTTTCATAGCGCTATGGTTAGGGCCGTTGTTCACTACAACTGATTTTCGACTACGGACTTGTTCCGTTTACCTGAATAAGACTGTGGGCTCACGGCGGGTGCGCCGGTCACAGGGATGCTTACTCCTCCTAGGCACCTCGATCCCACCTCTGGTGTGTCCAGGGGTCCGTGGATTTGCCCAACTCTTGTTTTTGTATTCTATTTAGGACTTAGCGAGGATTGATCCTGTTCGTTGATATTATTGCCTTTACATTTGCAATTGTGTAACGTGCGAAGGGAGTTCACTGCCTGTGAAAACCCCTGCGGGCCCGTAACCCGTGCTAGAAACGGAATTAGCCCTAGGTTGCTGGCAAAATATATACAATGCGCCATACTTAATCACGGTACTGCGCCTATGGAAGGATTTCTGGTAAGCGTCGTTGAACAAGTGCACTGGCAGGGAAGTCCACACACCAGCGCACTTCCCACAAGGTGCAAGCAGGGATGTCCCCACACTAGCCCTTGCGCAGTCACATGAGGGATGTCCGCACACTAAGCCCCCTTGCGCAAGTGACAGGCAGGGATGTCCCAACACCTTATCACTATTTTAACGGTTCTATTCAGAGGACACTGACAGGGATGTCCGCACACAAGAGCTCTACCACAAGGACAGGCAGGGAATGTCCGCACACTGATCTTGCTCAGCAACAAGACAGGGGATGACCGCACAGGTTGTTACTAAAGATGCAAACCCCAGAGCAGGGAAAGTCCACACACTCTGGAGTAATAAAGCAGGGATGACCACACACTTAAATACTCACAATTTAAATATAAGCAGGGATGATCGCCAACACTTACATTTTCTGAATTTGGTGTGTTGATTTTTTACCTCTAGGACCGTTTCTAACCAGCTCAGAAGACCCCTACATACCCGATTTCATATATGGATTCGTAGTGTATAACAGTTAAAAATTATTCAAAAATAACCAATACACCAAGCTTGGTTAATCCTCATAATATCTACTAAGACACAATGACTAATTTGCATACTTTAATTACCAAATTAACATTGAGAAATATTTTTTAATTATCTTCATAAGTAATTAAAATAATAACAGGCGATAACTTCTCGCTAATTGAAATAAGTAATACAGGTTCCCGCTTCATCACCCCCACCCCAGCTTTAATGCGTCCTCGCAAAATATGACATAATCACAGTTATTTGTGGCATATAAAAAAAATCACAAACTATTGTTGCTTTATCTAAAACCAAAACCTCAGTGGATTTCTCAGAGTCTTTACGTTTACATTGGCAAAACAAAATACTAGGATTTTATTTAATGCATGGTAAACTCAGCCAACAAAAAATTGGCTTAAACTGTATCACAACACACAGTCTCCATGCCAGTGGGGAGGGGACGGTGTGTCGCGTCCACTTTCAACCTGCAATTCACCGGACGACTTTGTTTTTCATTTTCTGGGCATTCCTGATTCTCTATTGACCGTCTTCTCTGAATACACTGTGTCGGTGCCTTCTTTCTCAGTCTCTATATATCTGCCCGATGACTTAATCTTCATTTTCTCGTGCATCCTCCCACGCAATAACACAAGACATCGCTCTGTGGAGGCGCAAATACAGAGTGGAAAATCATCAAGGACCATTTCTTTCTCTTTAACAGCCGCTGGGCCCCTCTGATGGGTTTGTCAGCCCAAATCAAATCTGCGGGATCTTTTCCCCAATCGTCCGCTTGTTTTCTCTTTTTGGAGGACTGGCCTGCCCTGTGGAGATACTCCTGCGTGTTTCTCCTTCCGAATACCCTCTCTCTTTTGGCCGCAATAGTCCCGCTAATCTGGACATTCAAACATGTCACTGCGCCGTCTTTCACATTGTCCACTCAACATGTTCATCCAAACGCGCAAGCAAAAGGGCTTCTCAATGGGATGTGCTTATACCATCATCTCATTCTATGCCTCAACAATTCGGTGGCATCCCATAACCTCCCTTCTTTTAATAAGTTGTATGTTTTTCCTTTATGCACATATTCTTCTTCGCCTACATCAATCGTGCATCTGTTTTACTTCCATAAAATGAAGCCATCAGGATTCATCATTGTTCAGGTCTGCGATCAACACTGTCCTCAACAAGACAAGGAACGTATCTGTACTGGGAAAGCTTCCCCTCTGCCACTTAATCTGGGTGGCGATTGCCACCAGCATCCAGAATATCTCTGCTAGAACGAACTCATCTTCAGTGTCGATCCTTCTGCGAATGCCCTATCAGCAGACCGGTGGAGGATTAGACACAATGTCGCACCAGTACACGCACCAATTAAATTTCGCCTTTACACCACAGGACGTCTATCTCAATGAACCAATACCAGCTTCCATTCCGCATTGGCTTGCACAAAAGGAAGCGTGTCGCCGGTTTGACATCCTGCTAGGCGGCTTTGCATCGAAGTCTCTTAGTCTTCCTACCGTGTTTCCATGGTGTGTAGTGGGGGACTAAACAAAATTCTCAGCTTTTCCGTTGCGTCCGATATGCTCTACAATCTTTTGTGCAAGTATCCAGGTTTTTGACAAAAGAAGCAACATGCCTTCTGTTTTCCGCAATTTTGTTATGGTTTCCCGTCGTCTTGGTTGGGGAGAGCTTTCCATTCCATTGTGCTTTCAATTCCCACATTTCTCTCGTATAGGTCTCAAACTTACACGTAGTTCTCTTTTAACGAGCTGATTTTCCCATCCACGAGGTCAGCGCGTGCTGGAAGACGGCACTAGTTCTTTTTGCCTCAGCTCTGTTTAGGCCAGACCAGCCACTCGAAGTCGAACAGCCACTGCAATAGCATCATTCAGATTTCTGGGACGTGCCTGTTTATTGCGGATGCGCAATATCCGAGTCGACTGTCCGTCCCCAACGAATTGGTCTGTAGACAGGCGTATCCCTGATCTCAAGCTGGACGCAGCTGGGGTGGCGCTAAATTGGCAAGTCGAAATGGTCTGCCCCAACTCTGAAGAGACTCCTCCTGGCCTTTCTGGCGACGCTCACGTATCTGCACCCCTGTATAACTCTGGTTTGACCTTGAGGTGCAAATCGGTCTTTCCAAGTCTAATAATCGGCTTTGTGCCCTGTGGCATGTTACTCCAACACACCCTGCGCACTGCCTCTAAGGACTGTAAATACAATCCCTTCCTGGTTGTATCTCATCCACTTAGCTTCTGCACAGGCTTCAAAATGCGGCATATATAAAGAACGCACTGCCATTCATTTACGTTTGCTGGCTTGATTCATTGTCTTGGGGCTGGAAATTCCGCGCAACGCATTGATACTTCCTAGAAGGACTGGCGGAATTTTACTCTAGACTCCTCTAGTTATCCCAGGGAGGAGGGAGATCGTCTTTGAAGTCTCCGTAGGGTTTCGATGGGAGGAAGCCAAGTCAATTTTCTTCGATATGCTCAGCTTTCTCCTTCCTGGTATAAATCAGCTGCAGGAGTAGATCACGACCACTGTTATTAAACGCGGGGTGTTGCTCTGCGGCTCCTGTTTACATTGCCATGAAGGTTGTTTCAGCTGCGCTTATACATGTCCTGAAGGTTTGGCTCTGCAAGGGCATTTCGCATCTTGGCTGGCGCACTG
>CAJDSM010024337.1:5121-15938 GCA_903981925.1 Ostrea lurida | reverse complement strand
ACGCTAATCATTATTCTC
Organism: Ostrea lurida; assembly: GCA_903981925.1. Classification (NCBI taxonomy): domain Eukaryota; kingdom Metazoa; phylum Mollusca; class Bivalvia; order Ostreida; family Ostreidae; genus Ostrea; species Ostrea lurida. The sequence goes on along the minus strand of CAJDSM010024337.1, from coordinate 15,920 downwards.
ACAAGTTTGTCATAACGATTGGATTAATCATCATTTTCCCTCTCATTCATACATTTTTTTTCAAAAGGATTACAACATGCGAACATCTTAAACACCACGCTCACACGTTCATTGTTATGCTAACACTTTCAACACAACACTCACACGTTCATTGTCATGCTAACATGTTTAACACCAAACTCACACGTTCATTGTCATGTAAACATATTGAACATCGTACTCATACGATCATTGGCATGGTATGACGTTTAACTCACACGTTCGATATCAGGCTAACACTTTATCGGCATGCTAACACATTTACCATGACCCTCACGATTTTGACATTACGCTTTCAGTTTAATGTCATGCTGACACGTTAATCACTATTCTCAAACGTTTATCATCCCACTTAGATTAATCATCACCTTCCTTCTCATTCACACATTTTTTTTCAATAGGATTACAACATGCGAACATGTTTAACATCACGCTCAAACGTCCATTGTCATGCTAACACGGTTAACACCAAACTCAAACGTTCATTGTCATGCTAACATGTTGAACTTCACACTTACACGTTCATCGTCATGGTGACACATTGAACATGACATTCACAGGTTCGATATCAGACTAACACTTTATTGCCATGCTAACACGTTTAAGATGACCCTCATATTTTTGACATCACGCTTTCCCTTTGTCGTCATGCTAACACGCTAATCATTATTCTTGCACGTTTGTCATCACGTTTAGTATAATCATCGTCTTGTATTCCATTCACACATTTTGTTCAACAGGATTACAACATGTTCACACGCTCATTGTCATGCTAACACGTTCAGCATCACACTAACACACTCATTGTCACGCTAACAAGTTTAACACCAAACTCACACGTTCATTGTCATGGTATGACGTTTACCATCACAGTCATGCTAACACATTTAACATTAAACTGAAACATTCAATGGCATACTAACACATTTCATATCACACTCAAACGTTCATTGTCATGGTATGAAACAAGCTAGCATGTTTAATACCAAACTCACACGTTCATTGTCATGGTATGACGTTTAACATCACAGTCATGCTAACACATTTAACACCAAACGCACACTTAACACCAAACGCACACGTACATTGTCATGCTAACACATTTAACATTAAACTGAAACATTCAATGGCATACTAACACATTTCATATCACACTCAAACGTTCATTGTCATGGTAACACGTATAACATCACACTCAGACGTTCATTGTGATGGTAACACGTTCAACATCACTCTTAACACGTTCGATATCAGGCTAACACTTTATCGGCATGCTAACACATTTACCATGACCCTCACGATTTTGACATCACACTCTCAGTTTAATGTCATGCTGACACGCTAATCACTATTCTCATACGTTCATTGTCAAGCAAACACATTTTACACCAAACGCACACGTACATTGTAAGGCTAACGTATTTAACACCAAACGCACACGTTCATTGTCATGCTAACACGCTCAACACCAAACGCACACGTATAACATCACACTCAGACGTTCATTGTGATGGTAACACGTTCAACATCACACTAACACGTTCGATATCAGACTAACACTTTATTGCCATGCTAACACGCTAATCATTCTTCTCTAAAAAGTTTGTCATCACTCTTACAGTTTATTGTCATGCTAACACGCTAATCATTATTCATAAAAGTTTGTCATCACTCTTCAGTTTATTGTCATGCTAATACGCTAATCTTATTCTAACAAGTTTTGTCATCACGCTTACATTTATTGTAAAAAGTTAAAAACGTGTAAAAGGTTAAAAAGAAACAAAGTTGTGTGGATAAATAGTTGTACATTACATATTTGATATTTAAGATTTTTGTGTAAATATCACATTCTTGTAAAAATTGTATTATTATATGACAGGATGTGTTGTATGGTTAAAGGACAGTCACAAGATATACACTCAGGTTGAATTCTCTGTTAATAAGAATGTGTCAATTTAGTATGTCCAATACGTAATCGTGAAATAATTACTTCATCCTGACTTTGAGTATTATGTTACTCGGCTTGTTTCTTTGTTCTGAATAGAGTTAAAGTTTACTTGGTGCGCAGAAATCCCAATTATATTGCCAAAGTTGGTTCGCAGAAATCCCATATATATATTGCCAAAAGAGAATTTACAATTACAGATTTTTATAATGGTATTTTACATCAGTATAGGGAATTTTATATTTGTATTAATTTCGTATTGGAGTGCATCTTTGCCTCTTTGCTGCTTGAGTGGTGTTGCCATGGAATACCAAATGTGACTTGGATCCAGCAGGATTCAATTATTTTACCTCGTTCTACTTAGACGAGTAGTGCTGGTTTAATATATCTAAAAATGATGGATGATCAGTTGATTCATGTTCTTATTAGACTGTAGACAAGATAGAGAGTCTGAAAATTGGTAAAATGTCTTTTCATTGGAAAATTTAATCCTATATCAAAAGGCGAGTTGAATAGCCTTTGCTTCGGCTGTTAAAATATTGTTGCCCTCGTTTGGAAAGTCTGCAGATAACACATCATGTTACTATTACTGCAGCGGCAGCGACTTTATTTTGGTCTTTTGATGCGTCTGTGTAAATATCAATCGTAGAATGTTTGGCCTGTTTTATTTCGAAGAATTTTGTCTTGAACAACAGCGGGGATTTGTTTCAGATTCTCTATATATCAGAAAGTGATGTGTCTTACCTTAGTTTATTAATTTCCTGGCGGTATTTCAGAGCAAGTTGAGTGTTTTACAATATTCAAAGGTAAGTCAGAATCCCGATATGTGTTTTTTTTAACTCGTAAACCAATTGATTTAATACATTTCTTGGTTTTTGTCATAGGTATCTTCAAACTGCGGATGTAAGACGCAGTCAAATACAGGGTTGTCGGTGTTAGCTTTTAATTAAGTATACATTGCAAAAGGAGTTTTATTCTACGTAGATCTAGAGGTGGTTCGTTTGCCTCAACAAACAAACTGTCTATAGGAGAAGTTCGAAAAGCTCCTGAGCACAGTCGAAGACCTTGGTGATGGATTGCATCGAGAGCTTTTATATATGACTCACCCAACTAGTTTCAAGTCTGGAATAGACGTGAGAACAACAAATCCTATGCGTTTTCTCATTTGAGAGTACTTTTCACTATAAATAACACAATTGTTACTCACAACTACTCTATAAGCTTTATACAGCTCTCCTAAATCACTGTCTGGTAAAAGGCCAAGTTCAAATTTGAGACCCGTGGGGGTCCGGGTTAGAATAGGCCTCCAGCATCCCCTTGCGTGTCGTAAGAGGCGACTGAATGGGCGGTCATTCGGATGAGACCGAAAAAACCGAGGTCCCGTGTCACAGCAGGTGTGGCACGAAAAAGATCCCTCCCTGCTCAAAGGCCCTGAGTGCCGAGCATAGGCCTAAATTTTGCAGCCCTTCACCGGCCAATGGTGACGTCTCCATATGAGTGAAATATTCTCGAGTGGGACGTAAAACAGTATATAATCAATCAATCAATCAAATTTGAGTTTGCAAGCAGTTTCATTATCAACTGCTTCAAGGTGCAGACGTCCAGCAATTTTACAATTCTTTGCGATGAACGTTACCTTTACTGGTCTTCCAGAACTCAACATCCTGTTAACACAGTCTTTTCTTTGAGTGTCCGAAATAAACTGTGAATCAGCTGACAATTTCTTCTGGGCTTGAACTGTCCAGAGTATTTGTTAACAGACATTACCTGTTCCATGTACATATTCAAGAGCACCATTAAGATCTTCAAATGGAAAACAAGACCAACACCACAACGGGCCCAAGCTTGAACCATAGTCTGCAAGATGCACACCGACATAGTGAACATTCAATGAACAGTTACTTTCACCATACAATGTGGCAAACATGTAATAAAATTCATTCAAACATCGTCTGGTCCGTTGCAAATTATTCTGGGTAATTTTATCCCGTAACAACAAGTAAATACCTTCTATCAGTAATGCCCAATGATTAATGTAGGCAGGTTCCATGATATCAATAAAACATGGCAAGGAATGAAATAACAACCATGTCTCTAATTCTGATGCTTTCAGATGTGAAATGTTATTGTCTAGCATGCGAGGCAATCTGGAAATATTATCTGTTGGTTGCATTTTATCAATTGTAGATATTTAGTCACCAATGAAATAAGGTTCCTTCGAGTACTTTGAAATAACAACCATGTCTCTAATTCTGATGCTTTCAGATGTGAAATGTTATTGTCTAGCATGCGAGGCAATCTGGAAATATTATCTGTTGGTTGCATTTTATCAATTGTAGATATTTAGTCACCAATGAAATAAGGTTCCTTCGAGTACTTTGAAATAACAACCATGTCTCTAATTCTGATGCTTTCAGATGTGAAATGTTATTGTCTAGCATGCGAGGCAATCTGGAAATATTATCTGTTGGTTGCATTTTATCAATTGTAGATATTTAGTCACCAATGAAATAAGGTTCCTTCGAGTACTTTGACGTAAACAGCAACTGCAACATTTTCTTTGTGACACCAATGAGTGTCCCATGCATATAGTCCGGAACGAGTCCATTGGCTACATCAAAATAGTTAAGTCCATGCAAGGCTGAAACCCCTTTTATTCATTTAATTCCTTTAGATCTCTCTTTTTTTGCTGGTTGATTCCATAGCCTCTATCCCATTTGCAAGCAGCCTTTGAAAAAATGTAAGATTTTATTAGCATTAAAGCTGATTTGACAATTTTTACATTGAATACATGTGTAAATTCCAATGGCAATGTAATAGCATATTAAATAAACATCTAGCTATTTTGATATGTGAACTGATGATTTGGGCAAGCATGTTGTTTGAATATTGATATAAATAATAACAACATGGGCCACATCCCTCACCTGAGTGACCATGGCCCTGGCTCAGCAGTGGTGATTTTAAAAAGAATTTTTAAGTTTACTAAAACTGACCCAGTAGTTCTGGATAAAAATCGGGAAGCTTTTAGGTAAATATTGTTTCTTTGGTCCAATGGTTGTTGAGAAGAAGCTTTTTAAAGATTTCCCAATATATTCACATGTAAAACTTTGATCGCCTATTGTGGCCCCATTAGTACTTCCCGGGGGTCATGAATTTGAACAAACTTGAATCTCCAACTATATCAGGAAGTTTTCATAAATTTAAGGCTTTTCTGGCAAGTGGTTCTTGAGAAGAAGATTTTTAAATGACACCACCCTTCGGCTCAGGTGAGCTAAAAAATCAGAAGCCATCAGAGATGCTATAGCCGAGTTGCAGCTAACATTTTTGAAGTTTTTCTGTCTGGGCAGGTAACATGAGGCCCTTAGGCATATTTATATAAACAACTATATTTCAAAATGTCCTAACAGAATATTAACGAGTAAAATATATCAATTGCAACACCCAAATCATCTGTACAGGTGAGCAACTAGGCCTGCAGGCCTTTATGATACGGTTGATAGACCTTAGCAAAATAACAACTTTTGTATACATGTCTTAACAAATGTTTCGAGTAAAGAGTTATGAGATATTGATATTAAATCGTCCGTACAGGTGAGCCATAAGGCGTGTAGGCCTTGGACAGATTTTTCCGAAAATCAATAGGGTTCTCACTCACTTGGATGAGTAACAATATCCCAAAAGTTTCAATTGAATCAGATGGAAACTTTTGGAGTTATACTCGGAAACCTCATTTTCTAGAAAAATTCAAAGTATTTTGGTCACCGTGACCTTGCCCTTGACGGTTTTTTCTGAAAATCGATAGGGTTCAAAATCATTTGATATTCAACAAGATTTCCAAGTTCATTTGAATCAGAAGTAAGTTTAGAGTTATCGTTCGGAAACCTCATGTATTCAGATTTTTCGAAGTTTTTTTGTCACCATGACTTGGCCGGATTTTTCCGAAATCAATGTAGATTCTCTTTTATGAACAATAACCTAAAGTTTCAATTTGAATCGGATATAAACATTTGAAGTTATCGTCCGGAAACCTCATATTTTCAGATTTTGGTTGAAGTTTTTCGGTCAGTGTGACCTTGATCTTGGACGGATTTGTCCGAAAATCAACAGGTTCTGCTCTCATTATGATATGCAACAATATCCTAAAGTTTCAATTCATCAGATGAAACTTTGGAAGTTAACGTCCGGAAACCTCATAGTTTTCAGATTTTTTGGTGAAGTTTTTCGGTCACTGTGACCTTGACCTTGGACGGATTCTCCGAAAATCAATAGGGTTCTCTCTCACATGATAAAGCAATAATATCCCAAAGTTTCAATTCAATCAGATGTAAACTTTTGAGGTTAACGTCCGGAAACCTAATATTTTAGATTTTTTGAAGTTTTTCGGTCACGTGTGCGTTCGAGCCCCGTGCTCAGCACATGGCCGCGTCAAACCTAAGGACGTATATAGGGTTGGATTGCTCCTTCGCCAAGAGCTCGGCATTAGAAGTGAGAATCACGGGTCTTTCTGATATGACCTTAAAAAACGGAGGTCCCGTGTTCGCAGCATGTGTGGCATGCTAAAGAACCCTCATGACCAAGACCATGAGTGCTAAGCATATCTAAATTTGCAGCCCTCATCGGCGAATGGTGACGGTCTCATATGAGTGAATATGCTCTATTATGATAGGGTGGGGGTCTGGTGATATCGCGGCACGCCCTCCCATAGAATTATGAAGTCCGTGCCCCCCCCCCCCCCCCCCCAACTATACATAACGCGACAAGAAATTAAAAAGGTAATATAAAACTGAAGGGGCTTCTACATTATGCTGCCATGATGCAGAAAAAAAGGTTACTTTGACAAAGTGGGGGAGGGGGGCTGCATACTATTGACTTTCCATTGCCCCCCCCCCCCCCCCGCCCGCCCCCGCTTCCGGCTCTTACTCTCAGTTTATGATTGCCAATTACGGCCAGCTGTTCAGTCACAAATTACAAAAGACATTGCGTTAAGATTGGCGGCTTACAGTATACAAAACCCCGTTTTCACACGTTCGGTTTTATGTAACATTTTCCACCAGAACTTTCCCCGGATTCTTTGATTGCCGAAAGAATATATTTAGTCTGCCGGACTGATCAGAATTTTCTCCAAATTCCCATTTCGTTGTGTACTGTGCCATTTGTTATATTCGTTATACCTAGGGTTTGGGGGGTCTTTCTTATATCTTATAATTTTAGTTTACCAATATGACTATCATTGAGTCAAATTGCTGTTGAGTGTTTTCATAACCATTGTTTAAGCCTGTTTGCACACAACTGATTGACTACGGACTGTTTCCGTTACGCTGATCAGGACTATGGCTCACGGCGGGTGTGACCCGGTCAACAGGGGTATGCTTCCTCTCCTAGGCCCTGAGTCCCCCCTCTGGTGTGTCCAGGGTCCGCTGATTGCCCCAACTTTTGTTTTTGTATTATATTTGTAGACTTATAGAGATTTGTCACTGTTCGTGTATCTTTGCCTTTACATCTTGTATACAAACCACAGGTATCTGAATTTGGATTTCACTATATATCAATGATTTGACTGTAAACAATAAATAATCAATCAATCAAATCAACTGTTACGTCCCACTCGAGAAGGATTAAAATTCACTTATAGGAACATTCAGAGCCTAAGAAAGGTTTATAGGCGTGACACGTCTTCCGAGCTGAATGTGCCACCTATAAACCATAACCCAATGCAAGATTGATTGATTGATTATTTATGGTTTACGTCCCACGAGAAATTTCATCATATGGACACACACCAATGCCGGTTGAAGGCAGCAAAATTTGAGCGGAGGATCTTTATCGTGCCACACCTGCTTGTTGACACGGGACCTCGGTTCTTTCCGGTCTCATCCGAATGACCAAATCGCCTCTTCACACACAGCAATGGGAAGCGGGACCATTCTAACCCGGAGTCCTCACGGGTCACCAATGAATGCAGTGATGGGTTCATCTTCTTTTCTGTGCTGGAAGACAATCTGCAAATACAAGGGCTCCCGAGTCTCGCTGGAAGAGCAAACATGTACCACCTATTCACCTGACCTCAAGTTGCTGTTGTTCTGAATGTATGGAGAGGACGGATTGACTAAGTTAATCGATTGCATTGTCCAATATAATGGCGAAGTAGAAAGTACAAACGTATCATAGGCCAAAAAAAACCCATGACAAAATCGTGTAGGGGCAACAGGACGCTTTCGACGAAAGCGAAGCAGATCAGGTGCCTACTGGAGGAGTAAGCATCCTCTGCTGAGATAAAAGCAATGGAATATAGGGAAAACAATTTGCCTTTATGGTGAATAAATATCAGCCAAATAAACTAATATGGTATTAACTGAAGATGGTTTTTAAAGCATTTGTTACAAGTATGCATATCAGCAAAGCTTTTTGGAATCGTGAGAACAATAAAGACTGTATTACCTATTTGGTGTTTCGGTTTTGTTGAAAATCGTATGCACTAGTGTCAGTGCCAGTATTGTTCAAGTTATGCGCCGAAGGCTGCTGATACTATGACCAATGATTTGTTGGTTCCTGCACACAGGCGCTTGGTCTTGCGATAAACTTTGCCAAAGTTATACTATATAATAGAATATACTTTGCAAAAATTTTTATGATTAACAAGCGGCCTGGTCTCCTTGCCAGCCCTAGGCAGCTTGCCGTCCTTCAATATACGTGGTGAGGCACTGTCAGAATTTTCGCTGTTCCCCACTATAAAATTATTTATAAAGACCATGGATGAGTACCTGCATTACCAGTACAGGAAACTTTGATCAAGCTGCAATTACTAGTTCAAATGTTATTAGAATTAATCCAAACCACAGATTCAACCTTGTCTGAATTTATGCAATTCTTGGCCAATTGGGTTTTATCACGAAAACATCGGATAGTTGTCACATACTTTTTTAAAACAGATACGGAGTACATGGAAGACAATTATTATCTCACTGTAGTGAAAGATTCAGTGACATTGTAGGATAAATAATACTAATTACAGGCTGCTAAACATGTATATTGCAATATACATTATGAACAGTTACAAATACGGAGGTCGTCCTCTTAGAACACCAGTTATTCGGTGAACATTTGACAGTCTCGCAATAATCATATGGCCATGTTGAAAGTGAGTCAGCAAGTCCCAGCCTATTACCTATTTTTCTAAGCTATTTTTTAGCCGCCAAGGGTATTCTCGAGTCCATGGGGTATCTGAAAGGTTTTTTTTTTTTCTTTGTCTCCTCTGGCCTCTGGTTTTTGAGATCATAAACAAGAACTTGATTGTTTAAATGTAAAGCGCAAAATCCCTTTTTCATCTGTTAAACATTTTCTTAGATGAAGAAATCTTGATTAAACCAGAAAGGAGTGTTCCAGGATGTTGGGTTTGTTGGGATTTGTAGTGGAAATTGAATCAGTATTTAGAGGATGCAGGAAAGGTGAGACAAAGATGGAATTATTCAATTAAAACTGTCAATTAATCTTGAAACAGATCTTTGTAAACACTCGTGTCATTAACAAATTTTGAAGCATTAAACTGAATTCTGAGTAGAAAGGAATCAAAATACCGTCTCATTTCAACAAAGTTATCAATTTTTTTTCCAATTTGGTGGTTTGTTATGGACACATTTCATTATATTCATGAATTAACAAAGAGATAAAGCTTTTGTATGAATTGAATTGTTGGCTTGTCAGTGGGTGAGCATTTGGCGTGTGTAAGCCTCTTTGTAATCTTTGCTTTCTTTTACAGTCGTCTTCTGTTACAAGTGGCCGTCTTTTATCAGAGTGAATTTTCAACCATAATTAAGTGTTTAAAGGCTTTTAAAATCTTCAAGTTTCATTATATTAGACTATTAAAAATGTATACTAATGGGACTTGATTGTGGAAATTACCCACATTGTCAATACTCTCAAGTTCAGACGACTCCAGCAGTATAATCTCTGAACATCACACACATGTCATCTCATGAACACGAGCAAGGAGAATCGAACTTAACAGAATGTGTTAACAGGGATGAGGCAAGCGTGTAATTGTCCTAATGTGTACTGACTAATATTGTAGCAGAATATATTTGTACTAGAGATGTGGTGACAGGTGTATGCTCCTAATGTGTACTGTACTAACTCTTGGAGAGTGTACGTTGTCCGTAAATGCTTGTATGACTAATATGACGCGTGTACTCAAGATTGTGTTTTTCTTAGTGCGTGTCACGAAGATTGTTTAGTGGGAGGCTTCTCAGTGTTATTTGTGCTTTGGTGCTTGTTACTAAGGAATTGAGGGTGGGGGGGGTGAGCAGTTAGTGATATTGTGACTGACTTAAGATTGAGGGTGAGTGTGTGGTGTGTTAGGTGTATTGTGCTGACTAAGATTGAGGGGGGGGGCGGTGTTAGTGTAATTGTTGCTGACTAAGATGGAGGGGAGCGGGTTGTTAGTGGTATTGTGCTTAGATTCTAGATTGGAGGGTGTAGTGTGTGTGTTAGTGTATTGTGCCTGAACTAAGGTATTTGATGGGGTGGTGTGTGTGTTAGTGTATTGTGCTGGACTAAGATTTGAAGGGGGGGGGCAGGTGTTTAGTGTATGTGTGCTTGAGCTAAAGATTTGAGGGATTGTGGGGAGTTTAGTGTATTGTGTGACTAAGATTGAGGTGTGTTGTGTGATGTAGTTAGTTGGTATTATGATGCTGACATAAGATTGAGGGTTGTGTGGTGTGAGTGTATTTGGTGTTGACTAAGACTTGAGTGGCGGGGAATCAAAGTATTAGTGTATTGTGCAGACCTAAAGACTTGAGGGGGGGGGTGTTAGTTC
>CAJDSM010024333.1:7231-26601 GCA_903981925.1 Ostrea lurida | reverse complement strand
TTTGACCCAAAAATCGATAGGGACCATCTTCATCACATAGGTAGTCCATAATTATGTACAATATGCTTACTCTAAAGTAGAAAGGGAATAACAACTTTAAAGTCCGGAAAACCATACGATGGACGGGCAAAAGCCTGATTCCAGTATAAGCCCCCCCCCCCCCAACTTTCGTTGGCGGGGGTAATAGAAATATAACAATATGCCACTGCTTTTTTATATCAATGGCCTTATAAATATTAGATTTTTTTTTTTTTTTTTTTTTATAAATTTCAGCACATTTGATATTTTTTTTATATATATTTCAGCACTTAACTCCAAATTATCACATAATTAAAATTATGGTATGATTGTGAATTAATAATTACGAACTCTCTGATGGGCTGAGATTAAACAAGGTAAATAGGACCAAAAATCAATTGGAAATTTATACCATTTTGCTTGTCCAATGAAAACGTGTATTTCTAATCACTTTTGATTAAATCATGAATCCCTTTTACCAGAACTGTACCAGTCATGTATTTTCTCCACTGACCTTGCATGTCCTTGACCTCTTCCTCCTGTGCGCTGATAGTCCCTTGCAGGTTCCAGTCTGCCCAGGGGCGGGAGAATGGCTTTTCTAAGCCTGACCCTTCTGGTCCAATTGGAACGTTTCTTTGGAATTTCCCAGCCCTCTGCTCAAAATCCTGGGTTAAATCTGACTCCATCTGAAGCAGTTCCTTTGCTTTTTGTACCTACATATATCAGAAAGAATACATTATATTCTCAAAACACAGAAATGCAGACATTTGTCCTCACAATAAACAAGAGGCCCACAGGCCTTAACGGTCACCTGAGTATTATAGCCCATATAGGAAGTTTAATATTTTGCATTTAAGCCTTTAGTTCACATGTTATATGAATATGAATCCAGAGGAGAAAATGGGATATCATTTCAACATTCTTCATCTTCAGGGGCCATGAATTTCTAAATTTAAGTAGAGGGCTTCATGGACACCAAAATCGAGCATTTTTGTTTTTCTCAAACATATATGGAGTAGAGAAGAATTACTAAGATTTAATACATCCTCACTGTAAGGCCATATTGGCCCCACTCCTAGGCCTGACCATCCAGGGACTATGAATTTCATAATCTTGATATAGTGCTTCATGGACATCATAATCATGCATTTAATTTTTTGTCAAATATACATAGAAGTAGAAAAGAAGATTTTCTAATTTGAAATACAGGTTTATTATATGGTAATACATGTATTGGTCCCGCCCTTCAGCCTGAACCCGTCTCAGGGGCCAGAAATAGAGGACTTCATGGATATCATATTCATGCTTTTAGTTTTTCGTAAATACATATCAGAGAAGAGAAAACGATTTCTTAAGATTTAATACATGTTCACTATACGGTTATATTGGACTCGCCCTTGGGCCTGAATCCCTGACCCAGGGACCATGAATTTTACAACTTTAGTAGGGGGTTTCATGGACATCATAACCATGCATATAGTTTTTCTCAAAAACATATGAAAATAGACAAGATTTTCTAAGATTTAATACATGTTCACTGTATGGTCATATTGGCCTCACCCTTGGGCAATGAATTTACAATTCTAATAGAGGGCTTCATGGACATTATAACCATGCATTTAGTTTTTCTCTTAAATGTGTGGAAGTAAGGAAGAAGATCTTTGAAAATTTAGCAATTTTTGCCTCCCCGCTTCTCCTCCGCCCCAGGGTACTAGGATTCCGAATTTTACATTGTAACTATGCATTTGTTTTTCTTATGCTTGTGCGGTTGTAGAGAAGATTTTTGAAAATAGGGTTACTTTTTGCCCCACCCCCAAGGGTGCAAGAGTCCTGATATTTACAACTTATGTGTCCCTTGTCCCAAAGATGCTTCATACCAAATTTGAAAAGAACTGGAATCAAAAAATGTTCAATTGCTAACGCATGACAACAGACGAAGACCTATTGCAATAGGTCACCTGAATATACTTTGGTATAAGCTCAGTACCTCCCTTTATTTTACATTTAATCACACAAAACACTTTGCTATATACTGATATACAATGTGCATAATACTAGCAAATGAACTGAAGCGTGTAATACTAGTACCTATTGTTACATTGTATAACATATAAAGTGTGTTGTATGTATAGTGTTACAATGTGTGACACACACCCTGTGTTATATTATATATTGTTTATACAATGGTGTGTTATGTATAGTTTATACAATGTGTGATCACACACCTCTTGTTGTGATGTAGTTGTTTATACAATGTGTGACACAACACCCGTTTGTATGTAGTGTTTACATGTGTGACACACATCCTGTGTTGTATGTAGTTGTTTAATACAGATGTGAAGACACACATCCTGTGTTGATGTAGTGTTTATACAATGTGTGACACACACCCTGTGTGTATGTAGTGTTTATACCATGTGTGACACACACCCTGTTGTATGTATTGTTGGTTATAACAATGTGAGACACACACCCTGTGTTGTATGTTAGTGTACAATGTGTGACCCCCTTGTTGTAATGTAATGTTCTTATACAATGTGATACACACACCCTGTGTTGTGTTGTATTGTTATACCAATGTGTGACACCCCCTGTGTTGTGTGTAGTGTTTAATACAAAATGTAGACACACACACCTGTGTTGTATGTAGTTTTAAATACAATGTGTGACACACACCCTGTTTGTATGTATTGTTTATACAATGTTGTGAACACACACCTGTTTGTATGTAGTGTTTATACAATGTGTGAACACACCTGTGTTGTATGTAGTGCGTTATACAATGTGTGACACATCCCCTGTTTGTATGAGTGTTACAAAATGTTGACACAACACCCTGTGTTGTACGTAGTGTTTTACAATGTGGTGAAGCACCCCTGTGTTGTAATGTAGTGTTATACAATGTGTGACACACACCCTAGTGTTGTTAGTAGTGTTTATACATGTGTGACACACACCCTTGTGTGTAGTGTAGTGGTTACAATGTGTGACACACATCCTGTTGTATGTAGGTGTTTATGTGTGCCACACCTGTGTTGTATGTAAAGTGTTTATACAATGTGTGACACACAACCCGTGTTGTATGTCGTGTTAAAGTGTGACACCTCCTGTGTGGGTATGTAGTGTTTAATACAATTGTGTGACACACACCCGTGTTGTATGTAGTGTTTATACATGTGTGACACACACACCTGTGTTGTATGTATGTTTATACAATGTGAGACACACACCCTGGTTGTATGTTGTTACATGTGGTACACACACCCTGTGTGTATGTATTGTTTATACTATGTGAGACACACCCTGTGTGTGTGTATTGTTATACAAATTGGTGGACACACACTCCCTGTGTTGTGTGTAGTTGTTTTATACAATGTGAGACACACCCTGTGGTATTATGTTATACAATGTGTGACACACACCCTGTGTTGTATGTATTGTTTTATACAATGTGTGACACAGCAACCTGTGTTGTATGTAGTGTTTATACAGACTGTTGACACACATCCTGTGTTGATAGTAGTGTTTATCAATTGTGACACACACCTGTGTTGTATGTAGTGTTTACAATGTGTGAACACACATCCTTGTTGATGTAGTGTTTTACAATGTGAGCCACAACAACCCTGTGTTGTATGTAGTGTTACAATGCGAGACCCACCCTGTGGTTGTATGTAGTTTTTATACAATGTGTGACACCCTGTTGTTGTATGTAGTGTTTATACAATGTTGACACACACCTGTCGTTGTTGTAGTGTTTATACAATGTGTGACACACACCCTGTTGTAATGTGTTACAATGTGGTGACACACATCCTGTGTTATTGTAGTGTTTATACAATGTGCGACACCGCCTGTGGTTGTATGTAGTGTTTAATACAATGTGTGACACCAATCACCCTGTGTTTGTATGTATTGTTTATACAATGTGTGACACACACCCTGTGTGTATGTAGTGTTACAATGTTGACACCCCCTGTGTGTATGTAGTGTTTATACAATGTGTGACACACACCTCGTATTGTAATTAGTGTTCATACTAATGGTGTGACACACACCCTGTGTTGTTGGTAGTGTTACATGTGTGACACACACCTGTTGTTGTTATGTAGTGTTACAATGTGAGACAGTACACCCTGTGTTCGTATGTAGTTGGTTACAATGCGAGACACACCCCCTGTGTTGTATGTAGTGTTATAACAATGTGTGACACACCCTGTGTTGTATGTAGTGTTTACAATGTGTGATCAACATCCTGTGTTGTGTGTATTGTTTAATACAATAGATGTGACACACACCCTGTGGTTGTGTGTAGTGTTTATAACAATGTGAGACACACACCCTGTGTTGTATTATTGTTTATACATGTGACACCATCCCTGTGTGTATGTAGTGTTACAAATGTGAGACACACATCCATGTGTTGTAATGTAGTGTTTAACAGTTGTGACACACATCACCTGTTGTATGTAGTGTTTTATGCAATGTGTGACACACAGCCCTGTGTTGTAATGTATGTTTACATGTGTGACACACCCTGTGTGTATTAGTCGTTACAATGTTGTGTACACACACCTGTGTTGTATGTAGTGTTTATACAATGCGAACACACCCCTGTGTTGTATGTTAGTGTTTATACAATGTGGTGACACAACCCTGTGTTTATTAGTGTTACAATTTACCACACTCCTGTGTTGTATGATTGTTTATACAATGTGTGACACACACCGCTGTGTTGTATGTAGTGTTACATTGTGACACACACCTGTGTTTGTAATGTAGTGTACATATGTGAACATACACCCTGTGTTGTATGTATGTGGTTACAATGCGAGACACACACCTGTGTTGAATGTAGTGTTATACAATGTGTGGACAACACCCTGTGTTGTAGTAGTTGTTACAATGGTGTGACACAATCCTGTGTGTGATGTGTATTGTTATACAATGTCCTTTGCACACACACCCTTGTTGGGTTGTAGTGTTTTATACAAATGTGAGAGCACCATCCCTGTGTTTATGTATTGTTTATACATGTGGTGACACCACACCATGGTGTTGATGTAGTTGTTACCATGTGAGACAACAACACCCTGTGTTGTTATGTAGTGTTTTATACAATGTGGACACACACACCTGTGTTGTATGTAGTGTTATACAATGTGTGACACACACCAGTGTTGTATGTAGTGTTTATACAATGTGTGACACACACCCTGTGTTGTATGTAGTGTTACAATGTGTGACACACATCCGTGTTGTATGTAGTGTTACAAGTGCGAGACACACACCCTGTGTTGTATGTAGTGTTTATACAATGTGTGAACACCACACCCTGTGTTTGTATGTAGTGTTACAATGTGTGGACACCACACCCTGTGTTGTATGTATGTTTATACAATGTGTGACACACACCCTGTGTGTGTTGTATGTGTATACACCTGGAGGTGTGAAGGTGGGACACCAACACCCTGTGTTGTATGTTATTGTTAATACAATGTGTTGAACAACACACCCTGTGTTGTATGTATGTGTTTATACCAATGTGTGACAAACACATCTGGTTGTATATGTATGTGTTCAATGTGTGACACACATCCTGTGTTGTGCATGTATGTTTCAATGTGTGACACACACTCTGGTGGGTATGTAGTGTTAACAATGCGAGACACATACACCCTGTGTTGTATGTAGTTTGTTTATACATGGGTGAACACACACCGTGTTATGTATGTAGTGTATCACAAATGTTGGTGACCACCACCGTGTGTTTTAGTGTTCACATGTGTGTAAACATCCGTGGTTATATTGTGTACTACAATGCTGTGACACACACCCTGGGTGTCTGTAATGTTAGTGTAAACAATGTGTAGCACACACCCTGTACTGGTTGTATTGTAGTGTTACAATTGGTGTGACACACACCCTGTTTTGATTAGGTGCTCAATGTGTGACACACACCTCTGTGTTGTATATATTACAATGTGTGACAAACCTGTGTGAAGACACAGGCACACCCCTGTTGTTGTATGAGTGCTACATTGTGACACCACACTTGTGTGACACACACCCTGTGTTGTATGTAGTCTGTTCCTGGGTCAACTTCTGCTTCTCCAACTTCCTCCAGATCACACTTTTCTTGAGTAAACATCAAGTCATGGTCACTGATTCCAAATATATCTACAAAATAGAATATTTCGAGACTAAAACATCAACTCAAGATCACTGCTACAAATATATCTACAGCACAGAATGTATCGAGTTTTAAACATCATCACGTCCTGTAGTTTACTGATGCTATGTAAGCATCCCTATCAGGAATTTGTTATTCTCTGAGGAAAATCCTTCTACATGCATAGAGAAACATAATCAAAAGAACTGTGGTGTGTGCAGAGTCAAAGCAGAGGCCATATTAAAAAGAATTCAGTAACTCCTGACCTCAAGACCAGAAACTGAGAACAGACTTAATTAAGTTAAAATTTCAAATTCAGAAATTTTCTGAGAAGAACATTCCGTATCAGGTAGAGCGTGTTGAACTTGTGAAATCTCTAATATACATTTTCATCCCTTGTGGATTTTTTTCCCCCGATCTGGACAGCTTAATATTCAATGTGAATAAAGAATTGAATAAGGATATGCAATATGAGCATCCACAGACCCCCTGTGTAAACAACACACAGGACATAAAACACCTTTTCTCACACTGACCCAGTGAGTACAGGAAGGCGATATGAGAGTCCAGTGAGGAAACATGTCATTCAGGTCATAACACTTTTTCTCATATTGACCCAGTGAGTATAGGGAGGCAATATGAGAGTCCAGCAAGGAAAACATGACACACAGGACATAAAACACCTTTTCTGATACTGACCCAGTGAGTACAGGAAGGCGATATGAGAATCCAGCGAGGAGTCGGTGTTCCTCTGATGACTGTGCATTTCCTCCAGCTGCTGCTGGGTCTTAGAGACGCGCGGATTGTCCAGGGTAAACAGCTCTCTCAGCTCTTGCTTTGTGAAATACCTAAAATAACACCAATTTCAAATCTTTAATCAGTTTAGCATAATTCAACGCATTCTGAAACTTAAATAGTGTAGCTGGTCATTTGTTTGGTCACGTACATACCTTCTATTAATCTATATAAACGTCAATAAAGTAAATACCTTATAAGATATATAAAGTAATAAATAATACCTTTATATTAGATATATAAACATTAAAGTCTGGAGTAAAAATGTATACATTTGGATTGCAAACATTTCCAGAGTGTAAATGGATTATAGAAGTACATTTGTATACTGTGCAGAGTATCTTTATGCCTGGTGTTTCTATTGCTGAGAAGGACACTAGGGTGTTTATTCATTGGGTGTTTATTCATCAACTTTACATAACATCTACATGTTTATTTGTTTTGTTATAGACAAGACAAATAAACATCAAAAAAATCCCTTTTTCCCTCCATAAATTTTACACAACAAACTGATATCTTGAGAACAAAGAAAACAAGAATTATAGTGTTTGGTGGTGTTGGATGGGTACTACTAAACAGAGAACCCTAAAGAATTCTAGAGAACCCTGGGGAATTTTAATTATTACAAGTGTTTGGACGCTTTTACTGCATGAATTATTGGATAAAATTTCTAACACGTATATAATTAAACTAAACAATTTCCATCATTATAACCAATATTATTCACTTTATTGAAGAAAAATGAATTGCCCTCGCAGTTCGTTAATTATTGCAATCTTGATCCCGATTAAATTAGTGCAAAGAAATCCAAGTTGTGTGGGAATATTTTATATCAATATAATTAATCAATTCGTGTATATTTACTCTTTCTTTCATGTTTCTTGAGAGATGAGACGAAAATGAAAAAAATTGCTGCATTCGACTTTGATGTAAATCTTGGCTGGTATTTCAAATTAGTAAATCATACAATTTTTTTTTTTTATAAAAGATCTGAATACCTAAGTTAAATGATTATGACTCTGGAAGCATATAATTTGTGATTTTAATAAATACATTACGAAGGGTCGCACAAACGAATTGATCGGGATTGAGATTACAAAAATTAACAAACTGCGAGGGCAATTCGTTTTTCTTCAATAAAGTGAATAATATGGGTTATAAATGCATGAAAATTGTTTAGTTTAATTTATACATGCATTGTTATTAATAATCCATGCAGTAAAAGAGTTCAAACACTTGTAATAATTAAATTAAAAATCCCCAGGGTTCTCTAGGGTTCTTTAGAGTTCTCTAGGGTTCTCTGTTTAGTAGGACTGGTGTTGGCTTACATGTATTAATTCATACACAAGATCCTGAGATTTAATTCAACATCGTAAGATAGTAAACAACAATCAAGGATTCTGTTCTAACTATTTAAGCCTTGAGCAAGCTAAACACCTGCAACTAGTGCAACAAGCTTGTGGTAGAGGTACATATCACATATATAAACAAATTAATATCCCCCTTATTTGTATATTTCATACAAAATCACTTTATTTGAAAAATCTGTAAATTTAAGTCTCTACATTTCTGGTTAAATTCACACTTCATATTTTTGAAGGTCATGAGTATTTTAATAAAGATTCACAAAGCACATTTTGTTTAACTTTATATGAAGAAGCCCAGATACATGAAGACTTTTAAATTTGTAGAAATATTAGCTGTCAATTTCGTGTCAGAAATGTTTGCTGTAAAATTGTGATTTACAATTTCTATGACAGAAAAAATTTTTTAACTTTTTTTTTTTTTTTTATATAAACCTTTGTAATAAATATTTGTGTAAGAAAACCTACTCAAAGACTCTCAATGAAGCAAAATTATGTTACTGTCTTCCCATACAAAATTTTTTTAAAAAAAATTCTATGTAATGCTATAAATATCTTTATTTTAATGAAATCTTGAATTTAAAATTTAAATTAATTTTATTAATGATAATGGATAAAGTTACATTCTAAACTATCATAATTGCACATTTCTACAACAAAATAAAATGTTCAAATCTAGGCTAATACTGCTTTAACGTCGCTTGCTACAAAAATATTTTCAAAAATGATGACAATGAAAACAAAGTTTACGTGTTAATATAAAGTAAAATGAAAACAATTCACAGTATGGAATGTACACGTTATTCAAACAAAGGAAAAATTTGTATCGAATTATGCAGAGAGAGCCAATATCTTTCAACTTTGAACATCAGAGAAAATTTACAAGTCCCTTAGTTTGTTTGTTTTGGGGTTTGTTTTTTTTTATTAATAATATTGTATTTGTTATTACCAACTAAGCCAATAACAGATACCAACCCATGCCTCTCTTTGTTTGGTTGTATCAAATGTCCTTCAAATGTAAACTTTACTTTAATCTCACAATATACCATAAACATGTAGTAAATCAAGACAGGATTTCACTTTTATAATTTTATCATTTTTTTTTAAAAATTAATTCAACATTACAATTCTCATGATATTTGAACCAGAAAAGAAATTTGGGTACAATATATGAGGAAAAGTTAGGTTCAGGTAGAATATGTCGAGACAGCTACATTTGTTTACCATATGAACCATGTCTAGACTTTAATCAGAAAATCACCCCATACCACAAAGATACTGTCTACTACACATCAACTAGACTGTGACCAGTCAAACATTGCAGCATTGGATTGCTTCCTTTCAACAGTATTTAATAATTCTTCAGTTTTATTGTCCTTGAATTGCTATACTCAATATTTAGTACATCTTCTGTATTTTTCACATTAAATGGCAACAATGTTGCCTGTGAGTTTTTAAAGAAGCATAATTAAGCATTATAGTGTCTGACAGTGCTTATCAACAAAAAAATTAGTGATGCTAATATTCTGTGGAAGGCTGTTGATTTGGGCGAGGTGCAGGGGGTATATTAAATCACATATCAATATGGTAATTTGCCTAACAACCCCATGTAGTTTGGTTATGGGATTATTAGTTAGGTCTGCATCTTTCTGCTGATTATTCTGCTATCTCTCGGATAACCATATGTATTGTAGGATAGGCCCACTAGTTACTGTTTCACTGTTTCATTAGTCTTGTCCCACAACTACAACTTCACAGCCATCTGCTGGCACAACAAACATTCATGTTTCCAAATTCACAAAGGGTTAAACAATTGGTATCAAAACAAATGAATATCCTTCATGTAAAATAGAAATGACAAGTTATTGCTTACAAATTGTGAATTATAGAACACAAATGAAAAATGTAGAATACAAATGGAAAATAATGCAATAATAAAGATAACATCATACAGCAAAAATCAAATAAATGTCATACATTTCAAATGAAAATTATACAAGAAAAAAAAAGAAAGAAAAGAAATTATACAAAACAAACCACAAAACTATAAAAATAATAAATGATTCCTTACAAATTTATAAAAATGATCACATATTGCAATATTTGACACGCCAAATAAAACATGTAAAAAGTCCACTGTTGCTGGGTAAATCACAATCTTATAACATTTCATTAAAGCACAATCATACTCTTGCTGTTAAATCCCCCCCCCCCCTCCAAATTTTCTACAAAACCAAACAAATATGGTTTAAAGTGAACACCTATTGTAAATTTTATATATGCCATCCAATTTTGTATACAAATGTTCACGTACCAGGTATATTCATTATTTTATTTAAATTTTTGTTTCCCCCAATCTAAACTACTTAAATTTCAATATATATGCAAGTTAAGAATTGTCTTATACAACTGTAAAAAAAAATAAAAAAATAAAAAAAAAATGTGTGATTTTATGAATGTCATCAGTTCAATATTTTTGGTTTAAGTGTGCATCAGAAAATGAATACTTTAGGGGAGGGTCTGAGGGTCCTCAGTCCTCTTTCATGTTAATCCTCTGTAAGCTTCTTACAGTAGATGTTTACTTGTCTGGAGATATTTCAATGTTTACATGGCCAACGTTACGTCAGAAAAAGAAGTTACCAAACATATTAATCAATTCCACTGCAACGGGAGCTAACATTATGAAATTAGCTACTACTACATGTCAAATAAAAACTTAACATACATTTCAACTTATGGGTAGATTGATGAATATTTGCTGGCAGACTTTGAGTAAAATAGATTAATATTCTATTTGAAAAATAAAAGCAAAAAGCAGAAGCAATAAAATGAATACTTTGGTGTAGAACTTTTGCTTCATGTACTATTTATTTGCTATAATCAAAAATTCTCTCTCAAAACAGGATGGCATATAAACTAGATAATTTTCTTTCTTTTTGATTAAACAAAGACCATTATTAGTTAAGATATAACATATAAACTAGATAATAGATAATTTTCTTTCTTTTTCATTACACAATGGCTATTATTAGTTAATATGTGCATATATTTTACATAAATTCAAAATCCCTATTCTATTTTTCAAAGAATGCTGAAACAAGCTGTAAATTGCAAGAGGTTGTGTAAAAGTGTCAGGGTGATTGCAAAATAATAAACTACCCCAAACAGGGAATTCCCCCCATACAACATCAGTTTGCTAGGAAACAAGCCCTTATCTGTCTATGTATCACAAAATACTTAGATCTCTGACACTGGGGTCCACCAAGGGGTAACAGGAATGGCATAAAGAAGATGCCCCACTCAAATATTGTAGCAACATGTTCATTTTAAACTTGTACCAATGATATCTTGAAAACACTTAATTTCAATTATTGATAAAACTGCATATTTCCAAACATATGAAGCATTGCAGTATTAGACAAATCTTCTGTGCAATTGAAAAATGTTGCAGATCACAGAAAGAACTTCCTCAATTTTACATTTTTCTTGGAATATGTCAAAAAATATCCATAGTTTTTCTTTTCTACATATTTTTTAAATCTTTGTAAAGTATCAAAAAGCTTTAAAAAAGTGTAGACATGATTGCATCCCCTGGAAGCCCCTTATCTAATTACATGGTCTGTCTATGTTCAATTAGTATGGCTTGGGGGGCATTTAACCAGGCTTCTCTGACTGGTCAAAACAAAATGGGATTATGGGAAGTCTGACACTTGGGCAGGTCTTTGTCTGGCCAGACCCAAGCTAACCATGGCAACTAACTACCTGTCCAATTATCTCCCTATTGTCTGGCTAGCCAATACAAAGGGGGATAATTAAGTTGTTTTTGTAATAATCAAACTTTTTTTATAGTGCCTGGATTTACTGATTTGGATAACAAAGCAATGCACAATATCTCCAGAATGAGGTGGACAACAGTGGACCATGGCAGGACTAAGGTAAGCCAGTCAGTTTGCCCAAACTTGTTTTCAGCAAAGGACATTCTTGTTTTCATTCCACAACAGGTTTATTTCTACTTCTTTGCAACATGGACAAGCATTTGACACTCTAATTGCAGGTAAATCTTGTTTTCTTCTTTTATCTTAATACCTAGGTTTTATTGCAGCATTGACTAAATACAGTTTTTAAATACCCTTTTCCCCCTATCAACTCACAATTGCAAGTAAATCTTATTTTCTTCTTTTACCTTAATACCTAAGTTTTATTGCAGCATTGACTAAATACAGTTTTTAAATACCTTATTTCCCCTATCAATTTCAATTTATTTAATGATTATGTTATTTCCTTGAATTACAACAATTCTGATTTTTAATAGCATGACTATTCTGAATCTTAATCCTATTAAGGAGACATTTTGGTGTGCTACAAGGTGTATATCTTTATGTAGTTTCTTTTATATGCATGTGCTCCTGGAGTCTTTTTTTTTTCCCTTTTCCTTTTTTCTCCTTTTATTTCCATTGCTTTCTTCAAATAATCTAGCAAAGCATTTGCAACTTGGTGGCATGATTTTTGTTGTTGTTGTCATTTTCATCTTTGTAAGAAAATGCCAAGAAAAAATCCACAAAATTTACATTTTTGTAGGGATTTTCCAGACACTTGATTACATCATAAATTTGCCAGCATTGTTAGGTTAACACATGTCAGAATGTAAAGTGAGGCCTTTGCAGGGAACAAGCTGTGGATTTTAACACTGCCATAACAATATGACTAGTGGGGTGCCCTGCATGGGGCCCCCAAGAAGTCAAGCCCTTTTATCATGGGCCTGTCTCAATTACCTATCTTGGTGAATGATAAGCCTGATCAAAACACCTGTGTAAACCCCTTTTGTAAGAGATCAAAGGGAAAAAATTCAACACCTGATAAAAAAGATGTTTGACATTCATCAATAGAGCCTGTGGGTGTTTTCTTGGCATTTTCTTAGAAAGATAACAAAGACATTCCAGAAATTCTTTGTGATTTTAACAGATGCTATTGAATAAATCATGAAGTATGCAAATGTTGAAAAGTAACAAAATTACATGGAAAACTTAATTTTTTGCATGAATAATCTAAACACATTTTCAAAACTATATTTTGTGTTGCTGAATGATAATTCAAAATAAAGGATAAAAGATTGGTTTTTATATTAGCGCTTTATCTTACCTACATGTAGGTACTCAAAGCGCTTTACAATACATTATTACCCCAGCAGACCATAACATCCAGAACCTTCTCAGTGCAAGCTGCCGTACGTTACAGCGCTAGAAACATTAACATTCTGACAATATCTTTCACTGTCTATAGCCAGGTACCCTTTAATACTTGGGTGGAGTGAGGAAATTCGTGTAAAGTGCCTTTCCCAAGGACACAACGTTAGCCCTGCCACGGCCAGGATTCAAACTCACAACCTCTCGGTCAAAAGGTCCGAGGGCCTTAACCATTAGGCCACCGACGCCAAAATCCTAATATTCTAGACCACAATTTAATAGCTTGGCACAATATTAATATTGCATGACATATTAAAAAAAAATGCATGCTGATATCTTTCAAGAATTTTCAAACAAAACGCTAGATTTGACTATTTTCCTTTACTGGGCTAAATCTTGACGAAGACCTCGCCTGATGCATTGGTTTCTTCTCATCGGTACAGTGCATGTATTACAAGAACCACAAGCACTAACCCATGAGAAGCTACTGGCCAGGCATAAGCAAATCATTATCTAACAAATAAATAAACAATTATTATATGCAATTCATGAAGTTTTAATTTGGTAACCTTACCTACAATGTTTATTTTCCCAAAAATGAAGGATTCTGCTCCAGAATTTCCTAACAAAATGCTATATTTGACAATTATTTTCTTTACTGTACTAAATCTTGACAAAGACCTCGCCTGATGCATTGGTTTCTTCTCATCGGTACAGTGCATGTATTACAAGAACCACAAGCACTTACCGATGCTTAGCTACTGGCCAGGCATAAGCAAATCGTTGTCATCAAAATGTTTTTGTCTAACAAACATACTTTCACATTAAAATAAACAATTATTATATGCAGTTTATAAAGTTTTAATTTGGTAACCTTATTTGAAGTGTTTATCTTCCTAAAAAATGAAGGATTGTGTTCCAAGAATTTTCAAACAAAATGCTAGATTTGACAACTATTTTCTTTACTGGGCTAAATCTTGACGAAGACCTCGCCTGATGCATTGGTTTCTTCTCATCGGTACAGTGCATGTATTACAAGAACCACAAGCACTAACCTATAGGAAGCTACTAGCCAGGCATAAGCAAATCATTGTCATCGAAATGCTTTTGTCTAACAAACATACTAAACAATTACTATATGCAGTTCATGAAGTTTTAATTTGGTAACCTTACCTAAAAATTTAACTTCCCAAAAATGAAGGATTGTGTTCCAAGACTTTTCAAACTGAATGCTAGATTTGACAACTATTTTGTTTTACTGTGCTAAATCTTGCCGAAGACCTCGCCTGATGCATTGGTTTCTTCTCATCGGTACAGTGCATGTATTACAAGAACCACAAGCACTAACCTATAGGAAGCTACTAGCCAGGCATAAGCAAATCATTGTCATTGAAATGCTTTTGTATAACAAACATACTTTCACATTAAGATAAACAATTATTTTATTTTATGCAGTTCATGGATTTTTTTCCCAAAAATGAAGGATTGTGTTCATCACATCTTTTGGTGGAATTCTTCTTACAAAATATCTTTTCAGTGTTTTCCATGTACGTTCATAATATGCAATATTGATTTTCAAAGCTATTATCTTTCTGCTCATCATACAAGTAATTCTAAACTTTAAAAGGACATGTTATTATTTTATAAAGCCAAACAATACATGTATTTTTCTATTGTAACAACAATTTTCTTCATTTCCAGGTTGCAAGCTTGAAGAACTTCAAAAGCGGACTTAAAGTCTTCTATTTTGTCTAAAAATTTTCCTTGCTGTATACTTCATTTCTTCTTCTTCACTCCTGACAAAAGATGAGACTGTTCCTCTCATCTGATTGGTGTCGGACGACCTTTAACCCTGCACCAATAAGATGCCAGAGGAAGAGCACCATCTGTTGACAACTGAAAAACTTAATCTTATTCTCTCTCCATTGGCTGTGTCATAGTCTGTCATTACGTCTGGTGTCACACCTTGTACACTAATGTGCACCAAACTAATGCCAGATCTATGACAAGCCTCATTTCATCATCTTCACTCTACTTTCTTTTCTTAACTGTTGCAATCTTAAAAGTTTTGAAGATGTAGGTCCTTGGCACAATGTTGTGTGCAGAATAAACAGCAACTGAATCTGCACCAATATGATGCCAGGCGACCTGCAGGCTTCACTACCTCTTGTCTCCATGGTAGTCTTCAGAAACAACTGCTGCTTACATATCAATATTTTCTTGTTTTACTTTCCTGGTATCTGCAAAGTGCTGGTGAGTTTAGAATTTAAACTAGCACTTGCAGATGCTACAGGAGAGTCAAATGTGTCATTGCATGATTGGAAAATTCAAGGAATTAAATGCTGCTTGCATATCGATATTTCTTATTTTACTTTCCCGGTATCTGCAAAGTGCTGGTGAGTTTAATTTAAACTAGCACTTGCAGATGCACCGGGAGAGTCAAACATTGTCATTTCAGTGTATGGAAAAAATTCAATCGGAAATCACAAGTAATTAAAATGCCTGCTTCAAATCAACATTTCTTGTTTTACTTTCTCTGGCATCTGTTAAGTGCTGGTGAGTTATAATTTAAACTAGCACTTACATTATGCCGAGAGAGTCAAACATGTCATTCAGATTGGAAAATTCAACGGTAAAATTCAAAGAATTAAATGCTGCTTTCAAATCAACATTTCTTGTTTTACTTTCTCGGCATCTTGTAAGTGCTGGTGAGTTCATAATTTAAACTAGCACTTACATATGCCGAGAGAGGTCAAACATGTCATGTCAGTGATTGAAAATTCAACGGAAAAATTCAAAGAATTAAATGCTGCTTCAAAATCAACATTTCTTGTTTTACTTTCTCGGCACTCGTAAGTGCTGGTGAGTTTCATAATTTAAACTAGCACTTACATATGTCCGAGAGAGTCAAACATGTCATTCAGTGAATGGAATTCAACGGAAATTTCAAAGAATATAAATGCTGCCTGCAAATCAACATTTCTTGTTTTACTTTCTCGCATCTGGTAAGTGCTGGTGAGTCATATAATTTAACTAGCACTTACATATGCCGAGAGAGTCAAACATGTATTCAGTGATTGGAAAATTCAACGGAAATTCAAAGAATTAAATGCTGCCTGCAAATCAACATTTCTTGTTTTACTTTCTCGGCCATCTGTAAGTGCTGGTGAGTCAATAATTTAAAACTAGCACTTACATTATGCCGAGAGAGTCAAACATGTCATTCAGCGATTGGAAAATCCAAGGAACTAAATGTAGAGAAATGAAAGGTTAAGATATTGGAAATGTGAATACTGGGCAAGTTGAAGGACTTATTTTATTAAAAAAGAAAATAAAAAAAAAAGAAAAGTGTCTGGAATACTTATGCCCAAGAGGTACAGAAATCAGGTATCAAAAAATAATTATTATCAATTGTCCCCCTTTATCTTGCTATTGCATGCCAAAACTCTCGTGCTACAAAATAAAATCTAGTGTCAGAGTTCTTGTTTATTTTATGAATAGCAATAAAATGAATGACACTGTGAAAGGGCGTCTGAGTTACTGATATCATAACATTACAAAGACCCCATGTTACTTCGTTACTTCCCCTTCACTGTTTTGCATTTAACACCTGGACTAAGCCAACACCTCAGCGAGATCAACCCAGCTTAACACAGCTGGCCAAACACCCATCCACAATATTCCTTGTCACTTACATCACAGTAGTGTTGGTACCTGTAAAGTGTTGTTACCTGTAGGGATTTTTGGAGTTTCCTGTGGTCTGGCGTGTTATAGAGTCTTTAAATATCTGTCTCCGGTAGATTTTCTCCTCCACTGTCCCACAAGTAATGAGGCGATAGATGACGACATTTTTATCCTGACCAATTCTGAAGACTCGGTCCACTGCCTGGGCATCAGTCGCAGGATTCCAGCTAGGGTCATCTTCAATAAATCATAATTCAACTGCAAACTGTTTGTGTTTATTCTGATGAGTTTCTTCTTTGCAATTTAGAGGACAGAAAAATCATATGAAACCAAGTGATCATTAACTTTTAAGAACAAAATAGAAGTTTTTTGTATTTGGTTAAACTATCAAGTATCATATACAATAAAAAAAAAAAAGTATCATATACATGTACAATATATTTCCATGGTTTTCTGACAGAAGCTACGGTATATTTATCAAACCATTTTCTTTTCTTTGTAACTCACAAATAATGACTCGGTCAGCAGCTGTTAAGGTCAGGCCAACACCTCCCACCTACAGAGAAATGTCCACATGAGAGAAAATTTCATATATCTTAACAGTGTCTTTAATATTTTAATTTCATACAAAAGTAATTGATTTCTGCCTTTTTGGAATGTTTCCTTTGTTCGGATTTCACACAAATATCTATTCTTAGTAACAANGAATTTCATAAACAAGTAATTGATTTCTGCCTTTTGGAATGTTTCCTTTGTTCGAATTTCACACAAATATCTATTCTTAGTAACAAACTTGGAGCAACAATCTTCTAAGCATTCACAAGTCTCACATTGAGCTACCCCAAATACTGGGTAAGATTTGTACGCTTTCAATAAATGTAAATCATCCCAGATACACAGTGGAGGTTTAGCATTAATCATTGTAGTGCATGTTAATGAGAACAGCTACATGTTAAGTAGATAGACATCGGAAGATGTTCAGCAATAAATCACCTGAGTTGTCAGTAGGAAGACCGAGTAGCTCTTGTCCCCCTGAAACGTGGCTATTCTCTTGTCCCTCTCACTCAGCTGAGTAACGGTCCCGTCTAACCGCATTACTTTATGTCCCTGTAATCATCATTCCAATATTAATTGCTGTTACAATAGAAGATAAACCATACCTCGTATAACATTAAATACCAGAATAACTTGAAACTTCTAAAAATTAATATAGATGTATTGCTATGATTAAAACTCAAGCTAAAAGCTTAGCAAAAAAAATCTACAAAAGTAGAAATACTTGTTTTAATACTACAGCATATTTTAGTAAAATACATCTGGTTTGCTCAATTTTGATGACCTTTAACCCCAGTGCTTGTCCTTTTGACCCTGGCCTTACCCTGTTGGTGATGAGTTGATGGATGATGTCCAGCATCTTCCGTGACTGGGAGAAGACCAGGCAGCGATGGCCTTCCCTCTTCATCTGGTCCAGCAGGTCCATAATGACGATCAGTTTCCCTGACTCTTGGACGAGGACGTTGTCTGGCATGTTCTTGATCTGATTGGCTGCACACTGATGACCTTCCTCCGATTCCAGAGCAGAGTCATCTAAACTGTAAACAATGCAGTGAAATTCACAAAATTAATAGGAAAAGGAGTGAAGTTTAAAAAATCTTTTTGGCTAAATTACATGAACTGTATTTGCTTTTGTTTGAATTAATATTACAGTGCCTGGTACACGCAGTCTATACGGTGTAATGTGCACCATCAATCCTCAAGAGAGAGCTTGACATTAATACTTGTCAGATATCAGTCCAAAATTTCTNTGCAGTCTATACGGTGCAATGTGCACCATCAATACTTGTCAGATATCAGTCCAAAATTTCTAAGGATTGGTTCTTGTCATCATTCATACTAGCCTAACCAGATGATATGTGTCATGTGTGTGTATTTTCTTCACTGAACTCTAAAATGGGATTTGGGAAACTTGAAGTACAGGAGTTTAAATTTTTAGCAAGTCCATATATCAATCTCCTCAATGGAAAACATATGAAAGTACTGATTTTGTCTCTATCAAAGATTTTAACAACTCTGAGAATAAGTAACAATTGACAAAAGCAACAGGCTATAGTATCCTCTAGGTGCCATTTTAAAGGCATATTGTCTAACAAAATC
>CAJDSM010024331.1:0-31544 GCA_903981925.1 Ostrea lurida | reverse complement strand
CCTGTTTGGGCTCTGAATTAGCAATAATTCTATTCTATTCTATTCACATTCCTTAATTTTGAAAGTTTACAAAAGTGCCTAAACAGTATTTAATTATCAATCTCTACCCGTCATTTAAATCATTATAAGATACATTGATAAATCATAAAGCAAAAGCTGAAATATCTATATGCTATCCAAAATAGGCAAGTAAATTGTGTCACAGCTCAATCATGAGGAGAAAGGTATAATCCCCAGAAATAGTACAAACAATCGAGTGGTAGGCGCAGGCTACGAGACCATCGACAAATAGCGAAGGTAGGATCAAGGTGGCCTGGAGAGTAGCATCCTCTGCCGTGACCCTTAGTCGAAATAAAGTTAAACGGGCTTAACCTCGTCATTCCTAGCTAGGCACAAATACTGACAGTCTCAGACAATTCAGTACAAACAATATACTTTGTGA
The DNA here is from genome assembly GCA_903981925.1 of Ostrea lurida. Lineage (NCBI taxonomy): Eukaryota > Metazoa > Mollusca > Bivalvia > Ostreida > Ostreidae > Ostrea > Ostrea lurida. The sequence goes on along the minus strand of CAJDSM010024331.1, from coordinate 31,102 downwards.
TAATTTGTAGATCGCAAACAAGTCCATTTAGCGACCGTAGAATTTGTCGATGTATGACATTAAACGAGATATCGTTTATAACCCTGCAGCATAAACTTTTTTGTTAAGTAGTTGGCTCGCTTTAAAAAGTCCTCATAAGCATGCATGCTCTTGCGTCTCGAATCAACTGGGAGATACCGTTATACCATCATAAGCAGGTGAATAGTGGTATATATTTTCATAGGGAAAGTTGACGGTTTTGCAAAGTTAAAGTCATCCACGTATATGTCAATATACATACATGTATATAATTATAGTGCATTAGATATTTTTTAGAAGGTTGTACAGTGTTTATAGTTTTGAGACATTTGTCGGAGGTCCGTGTTGCCCTACACTCGACTTTGTATATATGTTTTTGGGGGATTATGATTATGTTTAAAACGATGTTAACTTCGGCCTATTTATGAGCGAGTTCGATCATCAACCAAAGTAGACACACGGAAGTAAAGATAAGTTAAAGTGCGCATGTCTGTGTGAACGCACTTTGGTTTCAATGGTTTGTCCTTAGTCAAAACAACATGGAGGGTTTTTCAACGCTGTTGAAAATTATAGTAATTTTGGTGATTTAAAATACCTCCTATATTTGGGGAGGAGGGCATTGAAAATTTAAATCCTATTCGAGACATTACTTCCCAAACGGACTATATATCCCATTTAAGCAAGTCAAGGTCAGAGAAATCTCGAGCTATTTTTAATACAGATAAATCTTGGCACGCTTGATTGCTTTTTAAGTGTTTACTGAAATTCCAACAAATCAGAAAAATCACTCCAAAAGCCATGCTATTTAATATCTACGTTGAAGAATCGGAGGGAAATTTAAACGCTATTGCAATAAATAAAACTAAAACACTTCGGAAAACTGACTTACTCCGTCATGTTGGAACTAAACAAATCATAGTAAAGCATTGGTTGGACCATGATTTCAATTTTGACGTCATATCCTGCAACTCACGTGAGTTCAATCGCAAATTAGTCAAACTAAGGAAACTAAGGAGCATTAAATCATTCGGCAAACCTCGGTTGTTTCCGTTAGGGATTTCACGTTTACCTGTGTTTAAGCAGTAAAGAATAAACACTTTGCAACTTGATTTATGGTATCGACTGATTGCTTGTAAATATTTTTGTCGAGAATTTAAAAAATTATTTTAAGGGTCTGCATGCAAAGCGATCGTTATATATTTCGTAAAATACTTTTTAAAAGATATTTTGCAATGAAAGACCAATATATTTACACGAGGAAATTACACCTTTTTCACAAATATTTAATTATTGATAATGTTTATGCTTTTAAACTTTGTTTTTTATGCCCCCCCCCCCCCCCCCACATTTTAGTTGAAAGACATTTTGTTTTTGGCCTGTTTGTGGGTCTGTGTGTCCGTCACAAAGTTTGTCAGCGCAACTCCTCTAAAACTACTGATCAGAACACATATCTCTTTCACAGTAGGGAAAAAATTGAATGCGCTTGAAATTTGGTCGCAGAAAATGAGTAATGTGTTAAAATCCACCGCAATTAAGCTGTTGATGGAATTCATAAGAATCAGACTGAAAACATTTCTCTAGGTTAATAACACAATTTCAGAAACATCAACAGCTACATTGTAGCTAATGCATTTAGAATTTACAATATCAGAGCTATATTTATTTAACATAAATAAAATACTTTTCAAAATTACTACACCTTGAACTGCTAGTGCAACTTCCTCAATTAGATGCTATCATTTCTATTCTTCATATTATGTTTATTTTATTAATTTGAAAAGAAATGATAATAATACATAAATAAAATAAAATAAAAACACTAAGCAACATTCCTCTCAAATAAGAAAATCTACTGCACTGACTCTCTAAGCTTTTTTCAAAAGCTAAACTTGTAGGTATTTAGCGTGTGTTGATTTCTGCTATTTATTATACATGTAAGTGCAATATGTAAATGTCGTGTGTGGTTTCTGCTCGCTATTATAAGTACTAAAATGTGTGTGATTTCTGCTATGTATTTTAGGGCTGCCTCTTGCTATACTTCAGTGCCTGTTACGGTTTACTTCAGGCAACAAATTTGTGCCTGTTGGAGGTGGTGGGGATGGAGATATGTCTGGGCACGGTATTGGTAAGAATTTGTATTTATCACTTACATTGTATGTTTGTGTACTGCGTTCATTCAGATGCGGTTGATTTACATTAATTTAAAATACGGTGATAATGAAGCGTAATAATCATGTTTGTCTGTAATTGTCGGGATTCATGTTGTAAATTGTAAGATACGTGTACATTGCTGGATCTATTGAATGTTTTACCAAGCCCCTGTCTTTTCTCACGAAAATATCAACAGCTGTGAAGGAGCAACTTCACATGTATAATGAAACAACATCACAGGGGGTAAGCTGATGTCCGTAACCACAGTTACGGTCATTCCAAGATGGCAAACACCAAAACCGGTATGTTTAACTTTCTTTATTTTTTCCCTGTACATGTACAACGTTCAAGCATGGTGCACGATATCGCAGGTACGTCGTAATTTATGTACGGAACAAATTTGAAGCGGTTGGTATTCATAAATAGCTACATTTGAGCGGAAATTAGCGCTGGAAAATGTCGACGTGATGTCCGTAACTGCGATAAAAGATGTCCTTAACTGACATTAAATATTTTCCAAAAGATGTCCGTAACTGACATAAAGATGTCCGTAACTGATAAGGATGTTCCTAATTGGACAAATATCATTTCAATATCTATTTCGAATATAACAAAGAAAGAAAAACAATATCCATAGGATTGTGGCGCAAAACTGTCTCTTACCCTTCCAGTGTTACGGACGCCTTAAGGTATATGTCCACACATTCTTGTTTTCACATCACACCAACAAACTTGCATATCGCTACTTCTCAGACTTGCCACTAAACATACATGTATACATCGGGGCATAGAAAACTCGTAATTGAATTAAACTACATTGACAATTTTCCTCTACAGAAAAGTTATAAATTTCCTCTTGTCTTTAAAATTCATTTATAAATTTTATGTTATTTTTAGGCGAATTCCGATGTTATGAGAGTCAGTTCTAGTCCGAGGATGCGACAAAAATACTGTATCACACTGTATGCCCTAGGTGGCCAGCTACATGTAAGAACCGTTGAAGAAGCATTCGACAGGATGAGTACTACTAGCATTCTCTACAGAACAATTAAAAGTCGTCCAAGTCTAAGGAGGGACGTGACGGCGATGGTGCAGGAGGAATCACCCCATGCAGCAGCAGCTCTCAGGAGATGCAGGAGGTATGTCAGCGCCTAGCAGATCTGGAGAAGGAGTTGGGTGGCCAATCCCTCCCCCACCGCACCCCTTCGCCCTACGTCAAAAGAGACTGTCCAGAGTTGCAGGGCAAGGACAAGGTGAATAAGGACCAGGAAAGCCGCCCTCGTACACGGTAGCCTCCTAGGCGTGGAGCCAAGACCCGTCCACTGCAGATCAGCGATGAGTTCGCGCAGAAGGAGGTATGGATGCTCACGCCGGAACATTCCCCGTCAGCTCCAGGGACTAACACCTTGGGATCAGGCGGACGCATGGGGAAGAGTCGACTGAATATAAGGCAATCTGGGAGAGGCAAGATCCGCTTGATATTCCAAGAGGCGCTAAGGGAGGAGGAACATGGTCTACTTGATGACTGTGTCATAGGGTGAGAGTAGAAGCAGGGCCCCCCCCCCCCTAGAAGGATAAACCCCTTGTTCCGGGGGAATTTCTCCCCGAGGAAATCACGGTGCCGAAAGGGCCAGGCTTCGGGAGCCAGTCGAACAGGGAAGACCCCCAGGAGTGTTCGGAGGATCAGAGGGATTTGCCCGTTCTAGAGGAAGAGGAACCTGTGCAGCAGTTGCAGCCCAAGGAGGAAAGTGGGTTGGAAGTGGTCAACAGACAAGCGAAGGTAGTCACAGGACAACTGCCTCAGTAGCCCTATGTTCTTGTCACTGGAGGATTTTGTAATCAGCCCAGATATAACAAAGCTTTCAAACGTCTTACTGGTGCCACACATTTGTCATACTGGGGAGAGACAACATTTACATGCATTATTAATTTTTTTTATTGATTTTCACACACATGAATATCATTTTTACACAAACCAAAAACAGAAAATGTAATAAATAATGCCAAACTACCATAATCTCATACAACTATACACACTGATAATACAAATTGTATGTGAAAGTTTTGGTGTGGTTTTATAGAGAAAAGAATGATTTGACAGTGATAGAAGTTTAAATGAGGCTGTAAGATATTAGAGAGAAACTTTATGATGAATGTTCAGTATATTTGTAAAAAAAAAAAAAAAAAAAAAAAAAAAAATTCAAACAGTTGTTCATAGGTTCTTGTATAACAGATCTTTCAACAAAATAAATTTTTCAATATATAATCTTATTGATAAATCTTTTTTTAAGGTTCTACAATCACTGAGATTTTCTTAAGTGGTAACTTGTTTTGTATAATTATAGTATTGTTAAATTTAAGATTTTTAGACGATTTGATTTTACATGCATTATTAATGCCTCGGACGAGAAAGTGACTATCCCGGAAACGCAGTGTAAACGGGAACTTATCTAAAGAATTTGCAACATTTGCTTACAGAAAATGTTGACACCCCCCTTTCCTGGCGCTTACTACACTCTAAACACCCTTCAGCATTCACGGAATAAACTGACGTCTTTTAAGGTCTTCATTCTATAAGGTGGCGACTTATATCTGTGTACATGACGACGTTTGGCCAGGGGTATCCTAAAGTCGTAAGGGCTACCCTTGTTTCCATTTTTGTCTAATTACTGTAATCATATTTAAGATAACTCCCGAGAGTCACAAATGATGTTTCATGCCGAGTAAAGATGATTTTTCGTAAATGATGATAAAATTTCTACTGTCGTCAGTTAAGAAAAAAAAACATTTAAATGAAAAACTGACAACTATTTCCTGATGAATGAAAAAGTGTCAAGAAATTGATTTTGAATGTTAATCATTAATTTATACACTATATAACTTACCACAACAGCATCGCTGTTGCTGGTTAACTTCATATCTACAACATGTAGCATAACAATTTAACAAATAAATTCCAAAAACAACACTTTCTTGGAATCAGTTACCTGTACAGACATCATTACAAATAAATAGGCCGCAGTTACGGACAGCACGTCGAAATTTTCCAGTGCTAATTTCCGCTCAAATATAGATATTTATTATAGATAAATATAGATATTTACATGTATGAATACCAAACGCTTCAAATTTGTTCCTCACACAAATTACGACGTACCCGCGATATCGTGGACCACGCTTGAACGTTGTATATACCGGTAGTTACAGAGAGAAAAAAGGTAAACTTACCAGTTTCGGTGTCTGCCATCTTGGGATGACCGTGACTGCAGTTACGGACATCAACTTACCCCCTGTTAACATATACCAGAAGTGGTGTAACGACCTCCCGATCACAAAGCGAGAGCTCTACCACTGAGCCACGGCGACCAGTCATAATTTCCATTCATATGTCGATTCGAAATATACCATCGAACTAGAAATAAATTACACCACAGAATATTTCATGTTTGATTCGTACTTAGATATTCCATTGAACATTGACATTAACGGCAAAATAACAGCGCAACTTAATGACAAACGGGACATTTTCAGTTTCTCCATCGTCAGCTTCCAATATTTACATGTATGTAGCAATATTCCATCATCACCTGTATATGGTGTGTATGTCTCTCAACTTATTCGATACTCCGACCTTGTTTTGCGTACGATCATATTTTAAATCGAGGCAGGCTACTTACAATCAAGTTGTCGCAGGGGTTTCAGCAGTCATGTTCGCAAATTCTATGGTCGTTTATACGATCTGTTTGCCCATACAATCTGCCATTCGATCCACTGCTATATTTCATAACAATAGTTAACCCGATTTTCATACACTGACTGCAGATTATTCCGTTTACCTGATCAAGACAATGGGACCACGGCGGGTGTGACCGATCGACAGGGGATGCTTACCGGTACTCCACTTAGGCACCTGATCCCACCTCGGGTGTGTCCAGAAGTCCGTGTTGGCCCAACTCTTGTTTTGTATTTTATTTGGACTTAAGAAATTGATCACTATGTGTTATCTTTGCCTCTTCCTTTAATTAAGAAAATGGGTTCTGAACAAATACTCGTTGTATACCCCCTTAATCGGACATTCAGGGATACATGTATATTATAGTTTTGGTCGAACCATCTATTTGTCTGCAAAAACTTTAATCTTGACCATATGGCACAGCAAATAAACGGTGACAGGGCGTTGATATTACTTCTGCTAATTTTAAATACCTGTTGGATTTTCCCATCTTTCAGACCTTGCGACCTTCAACATAGAGTTTTACCTACTTTTGAAAACAATTTAACCTTCGATAAACTTTTAAATGGCTATTGGTACTTGTATGGATTCCATACTTGAGCACGTGTATTCGTTGTACAAGGAATTATATTTTTACCGAAACATTATAGCGATCTAGTTTGTCAATACAAGATATACGAATGGATAAATTGCTGTCTCACTTTTTTCATATCACTTGCTCGACCTTTCTTTCTCTGCACATTGATTTTGCAAATATTTTAAAAATCTAATGTTAGGCCATTATTTACATACTGATTTTGAATGCGTATTACTCCGATCCGCTTACCTGCTCGAGTTATCGTGCTCACAGTTTGTGTAACCGGTCAACAGTGGATCCTTACTCCTCCTAGGCACATGATCCCACCTTTGGTGTTCAACTCTAAATTGCTTACAGTAGTTAAGAGATTGGTCAATGTTTGTTATTTTCACCATTTCACCTTAATCTTGGAGTTTCAACCTCATTACATGTATAAACCTTGACCATGGCCTTTGAAAGCCTATGACAAGGATTTCATATACTTTGGACAAAGCCTCTCCTTTTAAGTGGCAATTTGTTTACTTCATGAACATTTTAACAACTTAAACCAAGGTCATGTCTTTTGAATGAATAAGTGAATATAACGAACAGTGATCTATCTCGTAAGTCCTAAGCGGAATACATATTTTATAAGAGTTGAACAAACACGGACCCATGAATATACCAGAGGTGGGATCAGGTGCCTAGGAGGAGTAAGCATCCGCTGTAGACCGGTCACACCCGCCTTGCATGTGCCCACTCCTCCGCTCAGGCAAACGGAGAAGTCCGCAGTCAAAATCAGTGTATAGAGAATAGAGTAATAATAATTGATATGACACACGTCAGACAGTATTTGACTCAGTGGCAGGTTGTACTGGCAATCTAGATCGTTATAACGACCATAATAGAATTTACGAAACGAGAACTTTAAACGTGAAACCCCTGTAGCATCAACTTATTTGTCAATAGCCTGACTTGATTTAAAGATTGGTCATACGCAGAACAAGCTCTAGTTGAGAGACGAGAGTTGAGAGACATAAACACCATATGCAGATGATGATGGAATATTGCTACATGAATATGGGATGTTGGCAATGGTAAAGGTGAAATCATTCCGTTTGTCATAAAGTTGAGTGGTTAGTTTGCCGTTAATGTCCATGTCCAGTAAAATATCTAGGTACGAAGCAGACGTGGTAGTGTTTTTATGTCGTGTTCACTGGGATATATCGAATCGAGATAAGAACGAAAATGATTACTATTAATAGACAAGTATAGCTTTTTAAAAAAGCTTGCCGTCTTTAGCAACGACTTTAAGAGTGAATTCGAAGTTGAATTATCTCTTTTATTTCATTTTTTTAAATGTGCAAAAATAGAAATCCTTACAAAAGGTAGAGTGCCCTATTTCACGTACATACATTTTCTTCACAAGATCAAAAACCACTGTTCCCTATATTAACACTGTGCAACTTGTGTTAGAATAGTATCATTACCGAAGCAGGGCCCAATTGGTCATAAACAAGCAAATACAATGCACCAGAGACATATATAACATTGTCTCTGAATGCACAATGAAGGGAGTAATTCTTCGAGTAAATACATTCGTCAATTTTAGTATGTAGACATCAGTACTCAGTTAAAAAAATTAAAGGCTATCCGATAAGTTATATATAGAATAAGTGTTCAATTTACAAGCTATTTAATTCATCCAAACCCCTTTTAGACCCCACCCCCATAACTTAATTGTAGAAAAATAAATGGACCCCCCCCCCATGTCCTGACAATATGAAGATTTGTAAATGGCAATAAGGCTTTATACATTGTACAAAGTTTCAAGTCTATATCAAAACCCATATTGAATAAGTGTCCACAAGCTATTTCACATCCACACTCGGTCTCACTTAGATCCACCATAATTGGATCCTTCTGTCCTGACAATATGCACATCAAAAGTTTCCAGTCTATCCGGTCCACGATAACTTTAAGGAAATAATTGGACCCATTTGTCCTTCAACAGTATAGTTTCAAGTCTATCCGATAAGCCACATATAGGAGTTTGTTAATCCCACCCCTATTAGATACACCATAATTTAAATCCTCCCACCACATAGAAAAGCAAACAAAACAAAGAATAACGAGTGTGTTTCGGTTTTCACGCAAAAAATTAAATTATTACTTTACATACTTATATCATATAAATGCCTTGTAATAGTCTTGTATTAATTCCATTAATTGCAATTTTCTTGGTTCGTTTTGTCTTTTTTCCATTAAGATTGAAATTCTTGTTATATTGTTAATTCGTACATAAATTAGATCACAGAAAAATTACCTCTCTTGGACAGAATGGCATTTTATCCAATCGGAATTAAGACAATTTTTACATCATGCATTTTCTACCAATCACAATAGAAAGGAAATGCTTAGTCCGGAGAGTGTAAATCACTTCAACTATGTACATACCGCCTTCCTTGGAAGACGGTAATAAAACCTGTCAATCCATCAAAATGTCGATTTAAAGGCCACAGTTAGAAATTCTTTCTTCTGTAGAATCTTTTGATACATTCTGCTACTTAAGAACAAAAAAACAGGCCATTTGTTTATTGATGGCCCTTTCATATTTCAAATGCTTTTTGTACTGAATTTTTTTTACATCATGACTTTTTGTACCTTTACCTGGGGGATCTACTTTTTAAACAAGATTTGATTGTGAAACACTGATACCCCATGAATGTGGAAGGGATTTGTCCTAAAGAATATACGTTTAAATACGAAAGCCATATCTCTTACCATTCAAAACTCGTGGCCGATGTTAATCTTTTTTAAAAGTGTGTCAACGGTCATGGTCAAGGAGTTTTAAATGTTGGAAGGTGAATGGGGCTTGTTATAAGAAATATATATGTGAAATATGAAACCCCTATTCCCTAGCTAACATTCAAAATTAAGGCAAATGTTAAAGTTTATCCTGCGGTCAAACAAACAGACGGACTGGCAAAATACTATATATGCCTCCAAATCACAGTTTAAAGGGTTATAAAAACCTGAAACTTGCAATTGACCACAATTTTGAACGGTTAGCGATATATATTTCATTTATGTCATTGTGTATTACTTCTGCATTCCTTGTGACAACATGTTTTTGGAGTATCATGATTTATTGCTTTGCAGTCGTACGGGGAAAATTTAGTGTATCACAAACAAATTTTGCTGAGATGGGAATATATGATATTCTCAGTACTATATTCTCAGTACATGCAGTATATGAATGGGAACAAATATATTATATTCATATTTGTTAATCAAATTATATGTTTCTTATTTCAGTATCTATTACCGTTATGTCACCCGATCACGCGAAGTATATATTCAAAGATGTTGCGCAGGATACAGAGGAAGTGATTGCGGAACGCGTATGTTTATATATTTTGATTTACTATACCATTGAGTAACACACATATTATGAAAATGAAATTGTATAATACGCAATTCATAAAAAGGATTGAAGTATTTTTTGCTGTGGGTTTACTAAACGTCTTTCAATATTGACTATTGAATTTGTACTGCCGAATTTATTTGTATATGTTTTCCTTCCCATTTCAAACGCCACCTGCCCCCCCCTCCCCCCCCGCGGGGGGGAGGGGGGGACTCTCCTATAGCTTGGTATCACAAACCTCCCGCATGGTATGGGTCACCTTTTTGACAAGTTAAATATATCAATATGGTGCATTTTCATCAAATTGATTTTATCAATAGGTAGACAATTTGACCTATCATTACAGTCAATGAGTTGGTAAGTTATCCGCTGGAATTCATCTCTAGTAAAATTTGTAATTTCATGAAATGATGATGGCATATTCCCACAATATAACTAAAACCCGGGGGCGTGCACTTACTTACATGGCCACCAATAGGTCACAATTTTTGTATGACCTATATGATTGGGTCAGAATTTACACAGGAAATATATGAATGGGTATGGGTTTTTTTAAATATTGAATATATGAATGGGGGTATTTTGAAAAACCCAGTGGGAAGGGTAGGTTGATGTCCCCCCCCCCCCCCCGGGACCTGCTTTGGTTGAAGTGCCACAAATTTAGTCCAACTGTTGTAAGGCGGAATCTCCATTTTAATGTAATAATTCAGAAGACTTCAAATTGCCGGATGTTGAATGTAAAAGGCAAGTGCAACGCCGATCCGAACCCTTCCGGGTACATATGTACGTGGCGAACGCTGTAAAATTGGTTATATACGCTGGGGGTTAAGTATGCGTTTTTCCACGTCCAATATTACGCATGGGGAAAATTACACGCTAACTGAATAATTTTAATTGTACGTATGGAGGGAAATTTACGCATTTATTATATACCCATCAATGATCCGAATGTTGATATTGTAAAATTTCCAGAGTGTGATCCGACTTTTCAGATCACCGCACTGTCGTTCGTATTCTCTGAACTGATGACGTCAAAATGCATCAACGCAACGTTTTGTGAAAAATGTTTGCCGTGTCATTAACAAAACTGCGTGTACACAACAAATTTATCTTATAAATGTCAATTTAATAAGATAGATAAGGGGGTATACAATAAATTTATCATTGCTACAGTAACTTGATCCGAAGAATTGGATATATCACGTCTTCGGCGTTGACAGGCGAGGATCATCAGATCATCAGATAAAAACAAAAAACTTGCCGTGTCCTTTCACCTACATATAGGTATATAGATTGAATGTGCTATCAATTAACAATCATGATTTTCACAATTATGTTCATTTGATATACCTCGAAGAACTCGACATAAAGGACACCACAGAATCTGACATATCTGCTTCAATATTTGGATATTTTACTTAACATTGACTCTAATGGCAGACTGACACTTACATTATATGATAAGCGTGATGACTTTGACTTTGCAATCGTCAACTTTCCTTTCTATGTAGTAATATACACTATCACCTGCTTATGGTGTGTATATCTCCCAGTTGATTCGATACGCAAGAGCATGCTATGCGTATGCGGACGTTTTTAAAGCGAGGCAACTACTAACAAAAAAGTTGATGCTGCAGGGTTATAACGAATCTCGTTTAAAGTCATCATTTCGCAATTCTACGGTCGCTAATATGACCTTGTTTGCGATTACAAATTATCACTAAGTCATATGTGACTGATTTGTTTCATACCCTTTGTTAGACTGTCATTTTCCTACTAGATTTGACTACGGGTAATCCCGTTTACTTTATTTCGACTAAGGGCTCACGGCGGTGTGACCGGTCAGCAGAGGATGCTTACTCCTCCATGGTACCTGATCCTACCTTCGCTTTTGTCGGAGGTCCGTGTATGTTTTTTTGGATTATGATTACGTTTGACACAATGTTAACTTCGCCTTTTTGTATCAACTCGACGCTTCCTCTCGATGATCTGATGATCCGTGCCTGTCAACTCGACGTGATACGGCTCCTTGGATCAAGTGACTGTAGTAATAATATATATTTATTATAGGATTAAACATTCTTTTTGAATAATTTATCGATGTGTAAACTCTGGACATTTTACTCACAAACTGATAAAAGTGCAAAGCACTTTTATGTTAAGTTTGTGAGTAAATGTCCAGAGTTTACACATCGATAAATTATTCAAAAGAATGTTTAATTCTTATACATCCAATGTGTTCACTGTATCAACAATTTTAAAAATTTTAATAGTTCCGTGCGTTACGTTGTTTGTTTTCAATGCCGTAATTGTTACGTCGTGTTTTTCGGATTTATTTGATGTGTAAATTCTCTGTTTCGATTTAATTTTATCCAATCAAAACAATCGTAATGAAGGACATTGGAATTATAAGGTATGTATCGGGAACAGCTTTTGATATCAAGCTTTTATGATATCAGATTTGTTCATGAGATATTCGTCAATCGGTCAAGTTTTGACTTATTCTCAACAAAGTGTTCAACAAGTCAGTGGCGTAGCTGCCATTAGGTACCTCAGGCATTTTTACGAAAAATGAAATCTTCCAGATTTTTTTTTCTATGTATACATTTAATAAAGTTATGCATTCATGCGTAATTACAACTATGAAAGTAAAAAAATACACAAGAACAAAGTACTTGTTTCTAATTATTTATAATATTGTCAACCCAACACAATAACAGAGTCGCGTGGGATCAACATGTGTATGTAAGCAGTATTATTGTTTGGCGATGTATACACACGGTCTTTTTTTTTTTTCTTTGTTAACAATAGTATGTACGTATTTAATAACATTTATATTCCAATTTCTTTTTTCAAAATCGCCTTTATAGGCTGTCATTTCCGCAGCTAGTTTTTTGCTCTAATGAGGGTGAAATAATAATAGGGATGTGTGGTTGCAAGTCATTTATTCACATAAAATAATAAATGACAATTTACGCAAAGCTGGGAGGTAGGGTTTTTAAAGCATTCATGATACATTGAAATAAGTCTCAAACTACTTCATCCCAGCATTATTGTACATAAATAGTTATATAATAAAACATAGGAACTAGGATGAAGGTTTTCACAAATATATATCGTACATTCTAAGACCTCCCAGCACATACCATAAGTATGAATTTTCTACTTGTTACATTTTCTTTGGATATCTAATCATATATTTTTGCATTTACAACTCAGAAATACGTCGAATATTAATAGGCTATTTACTACAAACATTTCAAGCGTGATTTTGAATTCTACTTCCACATAAGGAGATCGCGTGACTATGATGTTTATCCTCTTTCCATTCATAAAATTGTCACTGTAGACACGTCGTCTTTTGATGCTTGTTTATATTTTGACAGGGCAGATTTCGTGGTTCAGATTTTCATCGTTTATATATTTGATTTCCTTAAAGAAATCACAATGTGATAAAATTCAAAAGATACAGATTATGCTACTTTAAAAGTAATTGATGCTAACAAGATACCAACCGTGGCGCAAAGTCAACACTTTCCCCTTAGGCCTATTTGTGGACATCTCTTTAACTTTGGCCTTTCGACCATTCAAAGCAATTAGAAATCATTCACAACTTGCAAGCAACTACCACGACACTCCTGGGAGAACAGCTCTGTATCTTTTTTCTCAGCCAAAGCTTTTTTCTGAATTATGGCAATATCAAAATACCCCCCCCCCTTTTTTTTTAAAGCAACTTTAAATCAAAGTACTTAAAATTCTGAAACGAGGTGACGAACAATACTAAATGCCAAAAAAGGTACTAATGGGATATACTGTATATCTTTTCTGTTTCATTCCAGAAGTCTTAAAAACTGATGATATTTTATGTAGTTGTCTACATGTACCTGAAAAGGGTTAAAATATTGCCAGTACGGCAAATCCTATAAAATCAAAATTAATTAACTTATTCTGCAACGGAATAATTTTTGCTTTGAAATTAAAAAACGATAAACAACAGGATATTGATCAAAATTTAAGTTTCAAAATCTACATACTGTCATTGAAACAGAGTTACAATTTGGATTAGTATGAATCTTTAATCCACTGTTTACATGTAGCTGACGAACTGTCCTTGCATGTAAAAATTGCACCAAATTCTTTCAGTTAATCGATCTGCAATCTACGGATTTAAGGTACATGTAGACACAAGAGAAAGGAAAGGACTTCTGTTTTAAAAGCTACATGTATAAACTATACCACCCGTGTAAATATTCAATATTGATTATCTTGATTGAAAGAAAAAAAAAATCTATGTAAATCATATCCCAAAAGATGTGAACGATTGAATGATTGTCATCAACTTCTAGGCACAATATACCCCAAAGTGATTTTTACGAGCAACACAAACAAGTGAATTTGCTACACGTTTTCGACATCACCATATAACTACTTTGGATCCGCCCTGCTTACGTTGCTAAATTCACTCTTTCTGTAAATCCGCCCCCGATTCTTCTCATTAGGAAAAGTCCAATAAACCTCAATGCTAACCTTTGGCCTCTCACTAATTGATTTTATTGGTTTTAGAGAAATGACTACCAACATCTGAAAGTTCATCTCAAGTGGTAATAAAAAACGACAAAAATTACATAAGTTCCCGTGCCGTTTATAGGTCATATAATTTACACATTTTTTTTAAAACACACAAAGATCTGCAGTGCATTACACAGCTCATTATAAACACACCCCTACCATGGAAATTTGCTGATTCCTTACTCGATTTCGTCCAAGAAATTGTCATCCCAACAATTGATTAAAGCGTTTGTTATTTCTTTCAATTCAAGATACATGTAATTTCATCCTTGATATTAGCTAATCATGCAACACCTAGATATTTATACCTCTGCTTAATCTTGGGTAAACAGCGTTCAGGTCACATATAAGGGGGTTTTGAAATATCTTTCCAATATGCAGTCTTGTCCCTGTTCTCTGCGTAGAGCAGGGGGTCATGGGACAAGATAGCTATCGGATGAATACCTACATTGCATACAAATGTACATGATGTAACTGGTTTTCATTGTTGTATAAAATGGGTCGTAAAGCAATGCTGATAAACTGAGTTTTTTTCCCCAAGATAGAAATCATCTGTTTTCGGAAGAAACCACTGCACTTCCCAAATAAATGAAAGTAAACAAATCAGAAAACGGATATTTTCTTCTTTATTTTGAAATATAACGGGGGCAAATCCTCTATCAGATCGCAATATAAAGTAATTATTTTTCATTTTCCACCAGAAGTTGAGTTGTGTGAGTTCTACTGATTTTAAATAATTGGTAGAATGAAAATCGTGGTAATCGACTGTCCGACAGTTTTTCTGGACGCTGACATAGCAAGATGGGTGTTTGATGGCTTACCATCATAGAAGGAAGGCTTGCATTGTGGTTTTTTCTGGGGAAAATGCATAGTTTTTGTATATTTTCCGTCTTGATTTGATTACGTTGAGAAATCATTAAAACTCTTGTTAAGAAAGACCTCTGGTAAAAACAAATTGGAATGTATTTGTTTCCTTCTTCAAATACACGAAATCTATTTTCCGTCGGGGGAGGGGGGTGTGTGCCTCCTGACACCCCCTACCCCCGGTGCTGCCCTAGACCTGCTGGGAGTCTTGGGCGGCCCACCGTCTTAATTGGTACATGTACCTATACTTCCTCAAGGTCCTAGCTTACGACACTGAACTACANTACAACATGGACCTAACGTTTTCGTACTCATAAAAAACTCCGTTTTGGTAGCCCAATGGTAGAACGTTCGCTTCGTAACCGGTGAGGTAGACTCGGCAAACCTCGGAATATTCGTACCTCATACTAACCTCTACTGCATGACGTAAAGCGCCATTGAGAAGATGGCTCTGCTCATATGTTTACTGTTTACACACTTATAGCCTTGGCCATGATTGGAATTTTTCAATATCTGTATCGTTTTTTCTTCCAAATAGTGTTGGCATCAATTCTAAAGTGTAAAGTCAACAAACTAATAAAATTACCCCATCTTAAAGAACTTTAAGCAAGCAGTGTGTTTTCCCTAAGCGGTTAACAGGTGGTCGAATCACAAATGTAAGGCGAATATGCATATCAAGTACTACATGTATCATACAGCCGATGTTTGATGTAGGTTCCGGAATCAGCCGAGGTTAGCCGAATGCGGTGAGTTTGAGTCCGTCCTATGTCATGGTTGCGTCAACATAGGTAGTGATTGCTCCTTCGCTACACGCTTGACATTCTAGAGTTGAGTGCTAAGCGCAGGTCTATATATGTGGTACTTCACCAAACACATGTGACGTTTCATGATAAAGCGAGAAGTCTTGATGGGATGTAAAACACTCAACGCAAGCCATCCTTACAGCAGAGCGTTTCAGTTTTCAAAATTATAAAATGCAAAGATATTGGCAGGATGTAAACTAGAATTTTACATGTATTGATTTCAAGAGAATACATTACTTTTTCTCAGCTATTTGCAATTGCCAAAATGGAGGAACATGTGTAGCTCCAGATGTGTGTAGATGTCCGCCAGGGTATGGAGGAAATTCGTGTCAAACTCGTAAGACATTTTGTATGGAATATTTCATCAGCTTAGTATTTTAGAGGTCAGTTATTCCATTCTTCCTCTGAAAGGTNTAACTTCTAAAAAAATAAAATTATGGTGAAAATAGTCGATCNTCAATTTGAAAAGCATGTACTAATTCGTTATTTTACGCAATTGTTGNCATGTGATATTCTACACATACGTTCAATTTGAAAAGCATGTACTACAATTATAATGCTGTACTAATTCGTTATTTTACGCAATTGTTGCAAAAAGGTTTTGAAAAAAATATTTTGCATGCACTTTGAAAATTCTTTGCCGTTGAAAAAAGTAAATGCAATGAATGTATATTACAGAAAATGTCCTTCTGTCTTATAGCCCTGTGTAACCCTCAATGCAAGAATGGATATTGTACCAGTCCTGATCAGTGTACGTGTTACTCGAAATACAAAGGTCCTGACTGCTCTAAACGTAAGTTTCAACGCAAAGACTTTCACATATAAATTACTGTTGGGGGCGAGGCTACTACGTGTACGCAAGTTTTCACGTGTTTCAACATCGCTTTGCAAAAAGAAAACATCAGTGAAAACTTAATTGAAATAAGTGTAATACCTAATACTAATAAAATATAAGAATATAAAACAGGTACCAAGCGTAAAATATGCGATGTGTCCACTAGGTGTCCCAGCGATTGATTGTGATATTGAAAATTAGTATCGTTGTCACAATATTCGGTGTAAATATGGTACATGTATAAACGCACCATTTTCATTGACAGTGGATTTCCCCCTAGATTGCATTAAACCACCAACAAAAGAATATACATGTACATAAAAAGTTGGATCTGGTGGATTTTAAAAGTCCCAATATTCCTACCAACGCATTTCGCAAATTACGTCCCTTGACCGCCATCTTGCGGACAAAACAAATCCTATTTCCCTGCATTGACCTTTGTAACAACAAGGAAGGACAACCCATAAACTTGTATGAACTTAATAATTATAATACGCTATTAGTATATATATAATTGTGTCGCCTGCCGGCGTTAGCGGAGGCGACATTAGACACTTTAGTCGTCTTGCGTCCGTCTCGTCGGCGTCACAAAATTTTCTGTCACATTTTTCTCAGAAACACATAGGCTAGCTTCCTGATATTTGGCACAGAGCATCAGTATGGACAACTGTATCGTGTAACGTAGTTTCCAATCTGCTGCAGTCAACTTCCTGTTTGACTTAACTTAGAATATTTTTCACATCGTTAAATTTCTGTCACATTTTTCTCAGGAACCACACAGGCCAACTTCCTGATATTTGGCACAGAGCATCAGTATGGACAACTGTACCGTGTAACGCAGTTTCCAATCTTGCCGCATGTCCACTTCTGTTTTTGACGCAACTTAGAAATTTATTTCTGTCACATTTTTCTCAGGAACCACTCAGGCCAGCTTCCTGATATTTGTACAGAGCATCAGTATGGACATCCGTATCGTGTAAACACAGTTTCCAATCTGATGTATGTCAACATCCTGTTAGACGCAACTTAGAATATTTTTTCACATGATTAAATTTCTGTCACATTTTTCTCAGGAACCACTCAAGCCAGCTTCCTAATATTTGGCACAGAGCATCAGTATGGACAACTGTATCGTGTAACGCAGTTTCCAATCTGCCACATGTCCAATTCCTGTTTGACGCAACTTTAATTTTTTTTTACACAAACAAATTTGTCTTTATTTCAGATAGAATCTCCAAATGGCATTCATAACAATATCTCATCTTAATCTAATTCACATGTTAAGATATGCATTGTCATTCTGGTAAACTTGAACAGACCTGAATTCTAACAAAAACATTATTATAATCATATATTTTTTTGCCATAATGATACTTTAAATGATGAAGTAATTTTTCAAAATGAAATCAGAAGTAGGCAGACGACACATGTCTTCCCTGGAAGACTTACCACTAAGTGTCACAGTTGAAATTCTCTTACATTTCGTAGGATAAGGAAGGAAACTTGACTTTTCACCGATGACCTTTGTCCGACCCCGCAAAATGATGTAATTAGCGGCGAAGTGTTATACGTGCATGGTCCCAACTATCCAATAAAATTCAGTGGATCGATGACAATTTCAATAAGGATAACTTTCATACTTCTGCATAATTTACATCTTTATTTTCATTACAATTATTCTACTTAGATGCAAGTAGATGTTTAATAGCATAATTCGGACGTACATGTATTTTAAGTAAATGGAAGATTAACTGGTGCATAGCGACGTCACTCTTTCATCATAACATACCAGGGTATTCATCTGAATAATGCAATGCACATTTGGAAAACAAAGCCAGAAGGCATATATCAATCGTTCTCCCAACAAACAGTAATGTGTTTCGATATATTTATAGTTATTGACGTCCATTGAATCTCTTTGACAGCTATTTGTCTCCGAGTTGCAGACATGAAGTAGAAGCGCAAAGCCCTGACACCTGCATTTGCAGTACTGGTTTTGGGCTGTCCGACTTGTAATGAAGGTTTACATCTCGTCGCAAAAATCTTATATAAATTTTAAAAGCACAAACAAAAGGCAGCATTTCGCAAATTTTATGGTCGTTATAACGATTTACTTTGCCAGTATGGCCTGCAATTGGTGAATTGCTTTCTGATGTTCTTCATAGCAATTGTTAAACCGTTTTTCATTATACTGATTTGACCACAGATTGCCCCGTTTACCTGATCAAGCAATGGGCTCACGGCGGATGTGACAGGTCGACAGGGGATGCTTACTCCTCTTAGGCACTGATCCCACCTCTGGTGTGTCCAGGGTCCGTATTTGCCCAACTCTTGTTTTTGATATTCTATTTGGACTTTCGAGATTGATCACTTTGTTTCGTTATTTGCCTCTACATGCTAGAGTTTACATGACAATATCTTCGTAGTCTTTTGTCATTCAGGTCTTCAATTCGTTGGAATTCCTATATGCTACTTTTTTAGCTAAACTATTTTTATTTTCTTGCAAAGAAGAATTTCATTTTTTTTAAAAGAAGCTTCTACAGGAGAAGAAAAATGTATATCTGTGGCATTTAACTCGAACATTTAAAGGCACCGACGACTTTTCCTATTATCAGTGTTTGAAATAACCGTGCGCCCGACCGCCCGAGACGCATAATTCTGCGCGGGCGAACACATTTCTTTGCAAAGACGTCCGACCGGACGGTTAAAATTTCTGCTGAGAGAAATTTAGATGTGATTAAATTTTTTGATTGGGATCGAAGATGTGAATTAAGTTTTAATCATATTGCTTGAATAAGATAAGATAATTAGTATACCAACAAAATAATTGTAGGGCTAGTGGCTCTCTGGCAAGTCTAACAAACTTTACAAGTAGTTAGCCCTGCATGTCCAGCTAATTTTACAGCGAGTTTTAAACTCTTGTATTATTGATAATTATTATCAATTCGATATATCGCAATGAACGCAAAATAAAGACACCACAGAAATCATCACATATGCTCGTAACTTGGATATTTTATTTGAACATAGATGTTAACGGCCAAATTACATGTAGCTACTCTTATGACAAACAGGACGAATTTCAGCTTATCCATTGTCAACTTCACATATTTATGTAGAACAATCTATTATCAACTACAAATGGTGTTTATATCTATCAACGGATACATGCACAAGAGATTGTTATACGTTGATGAATTTTTATAAAAATCGAGTAGTTACTGACCATTTAGTTGCTGTTATACGGATTCAACAGTCACGTTTTTGAAGTAAGCATTTTGCAAAATTCTAAGATTGTTATAACAATCTAGTCTGCCAATACAACTTGTCGTTGAGTCAAATTCTGTCTGATGCGTTTCATACCAATTGTTGATTGATTGATTATTTATTGTTTTTCGCCTCATCGAGAATATTTCACTCATATGGATACGTCACATTGCCGTTGAAGGGTTGCAACATTTAGGCCTATGCTCGGCACTCAGGGCCCTTGAGCAGGGAGGGGTCTTTTATCGTGCCACATCTGGCTATGACACGGGGCCTCGGTTTTCATCCGAAGGACCGCCATGCCAAGTGAGGGCATTTTATATAATTATACTCTGACTACGGATTACACCGTTTACCTGATCAAAATAAAAGATTCACGCGGTCAGCAGGGGATGCTTACTCCCTCCTGGTACCTATCCCACCTCTGGTATATCCACAGGTTCGTGTTTGCCCAACTCTTAATTTGTATTCCGTATATGATTTATGAGATTGATCACGGTTCATTACCTAAACATTTTCACTTATATTCGGTATATTTTTAATTTAGCCATCTGCACTCCCCCGTTTTGAATGGCGGTAACTGTGTTTCACCTCCCAGTACATGTTCCGTCCAGCTAGGTATACGGGATCACAATGTCAAACACGTAAGATGCTACTTGATTTTTAATACCCTGTGTACATTGAAACTTTAATACATGCTGGTCCATAGGTTACTACTGATAGTATTCCATCGTTCATTGGAAAAACCTATATTGGGCTAGGCTACTGTAGTGTATTTTAAGGCTATTTCCAACTTGATAATTTAGAAACAATGCTTTGTCTTAACTGATTATGAAAATGTCTTCTTTCAGCTATTTGTAATCCACCATGTCGAAATGGCGGCTCGTGTGTATCACCGAACGAGTGTTCCTGTGTAGAAACGTACACTGGAAGCACATGTGAAATCCGTAAGTATCTCTCAATGTACCATACGTTATAGGTTTAATATCCAGTGCCAGCTTCTGTTGAGGGATGGAAAACATTCAATGAAGTACATGAATATATCCAATCATAAATTGAATCTTTATATCATAACTAGATTACATTTGCTATCTGACTTGGTTTAAAGTATAAAACCGAGTCGTGGAAAGAGACGCGTGATAGGTTAATTGAACGAATGTAAAGACACGAGGGCATGGTGAAAATACCAAAGTGTATGTATCGTGAAATGGGTAAGTTTACTTGCATTGGAGTGTGCAAAACTGCAAAGTAACGGGAAAAGTTCAGTTTGCCACATTAGATCATTTGAAGTTACGTTTTCCCGCCGTCTCAGATGCAAATGCCGGTGACAGGATTGTGAAATGTTTCCAAAAATGATGTAATTCATTTAATTCAAGTATAATGTTTTTACAATACGAATTTGGATGTCCCGTGTCGCACCAGAAGAATGCTAGAAGTCATAAGTGCTAAGCATAGGTCTAAATTTACAGCCCTTCACCGGCAGTGGTGACGTCTGAATATGTCTATCACAATAATCAAAATCCATTGCAAAATGTCCCAATCAAAAGGAAACATTATTGGGTCTTTTGGTTGTACATTTGTACCAATATCACAATGAAGATATTCGGATGTATCATACTTTTAAGTATAATTTCTCATCATTAGAAAGTGTCACAAAACAAAGAAAGTAGGGGTATTTGGCTCCTTAGAATCATTCGCATATGCATGTAAAGGCAAAGATAACGAACAGTGATCAATGTCGTAAGTCCTAAATAGAATACAAAAACAAGAGTTGGGCAATCACGGACCCCTGGACACACCAGAAATGGGATCAGGTGCCTAACACATCGCTACGATTAACATCAGATCCATTGAAGGTTTGGTGGGTTATTTTAGCTCACCTGAGCCGAACGCTCAAGTGAGCTTTTCTGATCAAACTTTGTCGTCGTCGTCGTTGTCGTAAACTTTTCACATTTTTCATCTTCTTCTCCAGAACCAATGAGCCAAATTTAATCAAACTTGGTACAAATCAATCCTTGGTAAAAGGGATTCAAGTTTGTTCAAATGAAGGACTGGACCCCTTTCAAAGGGGAGATAATCACGAAAATGCAAAAATAGGGTGGTGTCATTTAAAAATCTTCTCAAGAACAAAAGCTGAAATTTATATGAAAGCTTCCTGATATTGTGGAGATTCAAGTTTATTCAAATCATGACCCCGGATGGGGCCACATTAGGTGATCAAAGTTTTACATCTGAATATATATGAAAATCTTCTCAAAAACCTCAGTGTCATAAAAGTTGACATTTATATGAAAGCTTCCTGATATAATGGAGATTCAAATTTGTTAAAATCATAACCCCCGTGGGTACGATGGGGTCACAATAGGAAGTCAAAGGTTTACATCTAATTATATAGGGAAAGTCTTTAAAAATCTTCTGATGAAGAAACATTGTGCCAGAAAAGATGAAATTTATATAAAAGCTTTTTGATATACTGGAGATTCAAATGTTTAAATCATGACCCCGGGGGGTATGGCGGGGCCACAATAGGGAATTAAAGTTTTATATTTGAATATATAGGGAAAATCTTTTAAAATATCGTCTTCTCAAGAACCATTGGACCAAAAGAAACAATATTTACCTAAAAGCTTCCTGATATAGAGTAGATTCAATTTGATCAAATCATACCGCCTGGGGTAGTGTGAGGCCACAATAGGGGATCAGAGTTTTGCATAAAATGTTTTTCTCCAGAATCACTGGGTCAGTTTTAAGGATACTTGAAAATTCTTTTTAAATACACCACTGCTGATCCAAGGCCAAGGTCACTCAGGTGAGCGATGTGGCCCATGAGCCTCTTGTTTTTGTTTAGCTTTGTGTTCCTATCACTTTCCCTGTTTCCCCGGAGATTGCAGTAATACTACAAATTGTCAGTGTAACGCTGGATTTACGGGACATGGAGGACTTCAGACATGTAAAACTTGTAAGTATTAATCCATCTTGTGAATCAACTATGTTTAAGAGCAATGAGGAAAATACGAGTCTCGTTACTTTGTTATTTTCAAAAGCATTAATTTCAGCAATATTAATAGAGATATTTGAAATTTGTCTATTGTTTTGGATAGCAATGTGTAACTTCTAAATGTTTTTCCTAAAATATTGTCTATCATGCCTCTTTAATTTGAACAAGTTGTTTTCATGGGTAGTATACATGTAGTCACTCTAACTTAGATGCAAATGATCCCCAAGTTGTGTGGATTCAAGGGTTTTTTTTATATGTCCCAGCACTATAGCTGGGGGCATATATTGTTTTGACCTGTCTGTCTTGCTCATATCTTTTGAGTGAGTGATAGGTCTTACATGTATAAACGTGAAGGTAACGAACAGTGATCAACCTCATAACTCCTATAAAGATAACAAACGAAGAGTTGGGCAAACATGGACCCCAGGATATACATTTACCACAAGTGGGATCAGATGTCTAGGGTGAGTAAGCATCCCCTGTCGACCTGTCACACCGGCCATGTGCCTTATGTCTTGAGATCAGGTAAACGGAACAAATTGTAGTCACAATCAGTGTATAAGGAACCAATTTCACATGCACATTTCTTATGAATAGAACTTACCTTGGTACCAAAATTTCAAACCTTGTAACTTTAATCTACTTTTAAGAAAACATAACCTAGGAGTTGGAGATTTATGTGGGAGTATACATATAGTTATGCGTATTATATTGATTTTGGAATACGGATTACTCTGTTTACTTGATAAAAAAGGACCTACGGTGGGTATGACCTGTCGAAATTGGATGCTTACTCCAACTAAGCATCTGTCCCCACCNTGAATACGGATTTCTCTGTTTACTTGATAAAAAAGGTGGGTGTGACCTGTCGAAATTGGTTGCTTACTCCAACTAAGCATCTGTCCCCACCTCTGGTATATCCAGGGATCTGTGTTTGCCCATTTCTTAATCTGGTGTATCCAGGAGTATGTGCGTGCCCTTCTTAATTTTGTATTTTTGATTGAAATTATTAGAGTGATCACACGGTTTGTTATATTCATCTTTTCACCTTGGTGTTTGAAAACCTTACTTATGACCTTGCTGTTCTAGAGAGTACCAACATCACATTGTCATAGATCATGGTATGGAATGAACAGTCTCCCTTAAAGAAATTTATGTTCTAAATCTTAAATAGTTCATAAGATAGTGAATATGCGTCCCCTAAGTACTTGGGGATATAATATAGGTCAAATTTATTCATGGTAATAGGGATTGAAAACAAAATCTTCAGCAATCACAACAGCTGAACAACTGCAGGACCACGGAGACTCGGACAAGCGATGTGGCCCATGGGCCTCTTGTTGTAATTTAAATTTACCGGTATTGTTCAATCAAACAGACAAAAAGGAAAATGGGTATACAATATTTTAATGTTTACAACTGCAATGCCGTTCTATAATAACATTTTTCGTACTTGCATTTTTTCTGCATTTGATTACTGAAAATTAGTATATATGAATCTTTGTTCCGCAAATAGTATGAAAACTATTTACTGACAAAAACATGAATATGTAGACATTGCGAAAATAGTTTTTACTTTTACCGACAAAACCTTAATATGTTGAAAGTGATATTTCCCTTCTTCCTTTTACATGTTTATCAAAGTGTTTGAATTACAGTGGACACTGATAACACGCCCATCATAACGAAATGTTCGGCATCTTTGGCTAATATTGAGAGAACTGGCGATAAAAAGGAGCTGTACCGATTCATGACGGATTCTTCCGATCCGAACTCTACAGAACCGGATATGCTGTGGTTAAGCGACAAGGACTACAACTACGTCATCGCAGATTTCTCAGCAATATATGTCCCTCCTGATAACTTCTCACTACCAGAGTACGTCGCAAACTTTACGTTAGGGATAGTGAGCGGCAAAATGCAATTAGATTTGCACAAAGTTGATAGAAAGGGTTGGTATTCTATTCTAAAAAGAAATTGTTCTTGTTAAAAACATACATAGGCAGCAAGTAAGCCACTTGTTTGTTTGAAAGTCATATTCGATTTATTGTAACTTATTTTTTCAAAGACCCAAACAATCCACACGTAAGCTTGAATAGATCAACATATCAATGTCCAAGTCAGCCAGGATCTGCAAATCCAAGCACGGGCTTGTTCCTCTGCAACGTCACCAACCCAAATTTCGACAGACTGTTAGAGGACGGCGATAAGTAAATATTAAGTGAATGTTAATACTCTGATCACAATGGACCGGTACATGTATCTGATATGCTTACACTAGAATATTTTGCCCTACATATGCATAGTGCAATGTTTTTTAATGATGCTATCTACATGAATGCTTGTGTTATCTGCAGTTTGACCTTGACCGTGATAGCCGAAAATGGTGGATTTCGAACATTAAAGAAACCATCAAACACCTATGAAAACGACTTCTTCATCGGCCAAACTTCGCAGAAATCAATGTTGTTTCGCTTTGACTTCAGAAAACCACATCATTGTCTACTGGATGGTCCATGCCAATCAAAAGCTTTCACTGTAAACAAAGATATCACTAAGGTATAAGTTCACATTTTTTTTCTTTTTAGCCTGCGAGGGAAATGATGGGAGGAATCGGACCATTATGCTGACACACCTTTCGATGACAATATACATGTTATTAATGTAAAATTGTATTCGATTTTTGCGGTCCATTTAGACATCACATTCGTTTGTACTGATATAAACCATGGGACAGCATACATGCAGATATAAAACACGCTCTACGTTAACACGAACTCACAAAAACCATCAATAACATTTACTTTTAATTTTGTCAAATTTCAATTACATACCCCCCCCGCCCCCAATTAAACAGAAGCAAGGATTCTGTGGTCGTACTGCCCTCACTTGAAGACTAGACCCCCCCGCTCTAGAATTACATGCTAAATATAGTGCTACCTAGAGAATTGTTCATCTTATTTGCCTAGGTTGATTAACAGTAGGTTGACAACGAAAGGTCTGAAATTTAGGCAAGTGCAGTATGCGCGACACTAAAGAAAGGATCTACTAAATATCAAGTGACATGGATAGACAGTTCAGAGAAAAATGACGACAAAAAATTATTGATTTCCACAATACGACTCAAAATATTGACAAAGATTCGGGCAACAGGAAGTTGGCCATGCTGAAAGGTCTAATTCGGTTAAGCGCGGTATGGGGACCCCTAGATGAAGTCATACACCAAATATTCAATTGGCTGCTGATTACGCAGTTCAGAGAAAAGTGAACGACGAAAAATATTTATTTCACATTAAGACTCAAAATTCTTTAACTAAGTCGCGGTGGAAAGGAAGTTTGACATGCGAAAGGTCTGAATTCGTTAAGCGCGGCAATGGGACCCCGAGATGAAGTCATACACGCCAAATATCAATATGGCCTGTGCGATATGCAGTTTCAGAGTAAAAGTGCCGACGAAATTAGTTGTTCGGACGGACGGCGGACGGTAATAAAAAGTATAAACCCCCCCCCCCACTCCTTCGGAGCGGGGGTAAATTAAGAACGAGACAGTAAATTTTTAAACGGACACTGGACACGTTTTTGGCATAAATAATTTTCAAATTAAATATTTCCATTATAATTGATGTTTAGTGTAGCCCTCTCCCTTTTTTTTTTAAGGGGGAGGGGGACTACAACTCCATAGGATCCTGCTAATGTGCAGATGCCGGGAGTGATTCACTCACCGCAAACAATTTCAATTAATATAATCATTTGCTGGGCTTCTATTGTGTAAATAAAAAATGGAAAACGATATATTTACTATAGTCTATAGATAAATTTCTCACACCTACAACTTACAATTTTATGAAGGCTATTATCACGACCATAGTAAACAATATGCCTTAACACGTCATTTCTGCGATTCAGTATTAGCCGCCACCGATTTGGATTTTTTTTTTCAAACTGGACTTTCCTGTCATATGCCCATATAAGGTAGATGTCACAGAGCGATTTCGTGCAGGATATCTACGATATATAAAAAAGATAAGAATAGTGTAATCTACTATTTTCTATCACCATAATTATAATAATCGTTATTTGTTCCGAATGGTTCGAAGTTTCATGTCTGAACAACTACTTTTCTCACGAGTGTCATTTGAAATTTTTTTTATTAATCCAACCTCCGCAAATCAATAATGGCGGATTAGACGAAGAATTTTAGCATGTGGTACATTGTTTTTATAGACAAACACACTAGATAGACATGCCACTAGCAAACGTTAGTTAAACTGTAATTAATGTAAACCAACATTATAAACAAATATAACCAGCGTGTATTATAGAAATCAGCAAAATATTTTGCACCATAGCGAAGATCCTATGGAATTGCTAGCCTTCTCCCTGTCGTAAATGTCCAGTAATAAATCATATGAGCAAATGCGCAAAGATAGTTGCGTAGCAACGTATACGCCCGTCATGGATAACCTCATACGTGAGATAACATCGGTTAGACATTTGACGTTTTTAATACGTTGAATGTTATTTAGCGGACCTTGACGTCAAGGTCATGAACACATCCTTACTCAAAGCAAAACAAATCTGTGAAATATTATTGAGATCCCTGCACTATTGAAAAGTTTTATGGCGCTGGACAATAATTAAAACACCTATGCCATGTGACCGTTGACAATAGGTCATAAACAACTTTCCTTGTGCGTCTAGACCCAACACTTCTGTGAATTATTATTCGAAATCTATGCACTCAGTGAAAACTTATGGTCGACAAGGTTTAAAACCACTATGTGCATTTGCGACCTTGAAATCTGACCAGTACCTTGCTCAAGGTCATGACACTTCCTTGGCATCTGACCAACAAGTTCTCTGAATATTATTCAATCCATTGCACTCGGTGAAAACTTATCGGTCCGGACCAAGGCTTAAACCACGAGTGCATGTTTGACCTCGACCTTGACTAGTTGGACCTTGGATCAAGGCGATGACACTTCTTGTGGCTCATGAACAACAATTCTGTGAAATATTATGCCAATCCATGCACTCAGTCAAAAGTTATGGCCCCGGACAATGTTTAAACCATTAAGTGTGTAGCTGACCTTGACAATAAACCTTGGATCAAGGTCATGACACTTCCTGTAGGTCAAGGGCCAATAACTCTGGGAAAATTATTTAATCTATAGCAAAGAGGATCAGCAGTTATGGCCCGGACAACTATTTGCCAATGCTAAAACATTATGGTGTTATAGTGGACCTTGACCTTGACGCAATAACCTTGGATCAAAGGTCATGGCCACTTCCTTAGATCACAGGCAAACAATGTCTGTGAAATATTATTTAAATCTAAAACCAAAGAGATCAGGAGTGTGGCCCCGGACAAACTATTTGCCAATGTTAAAACTATTATGGTGTTATAGTGACCTTGACCTTCTGATCAATAACCTTGGATCAAGGGTCATATGACACATTCCTTAGGTCCAGAGCCAACAATTCTGGAAATATAAATTAAATCCTACAAAGAGCGATCAAGAGTTAGCCGCGCGCCACAAACAAACTTATTTGCCAATGTTAAAAAGCTATTATGTGTATAAGTGACCTTGACCTTTGACCAATAACCTAGATCAAGTCATGACACTTCCTTAGCGTCCAGGGCAACCAATTTCTGCTGAAAATTATTTAAATCTACAAAGAGGATTCAGAGTTAGGGCCCGGACAAAACTATTTGCCCAATGTTAAAACTATTATGAGTGTAATAGTGACCTTGACCAAATAACCTTGGAATCAAGGTATGACCACTTCCTTAGGTCCAGGGCCAACAAATTCTGCTGAAAATATTCATTTAAACTACAAGAGGAATCAGGAGTTAGGGCCCGGACAAACTATTGCCAAATGTTTAAAACTATATGGTTGCTATAGTGCCTTGACCTTTTGACCAATAACCTTGGATACAAGGTCATTAACACTTTCTTAGTCCAGGGCACACAATTCTGTGCAAATATTATCAAATCTACAAAAGCGATCAGGAGTTAGCGGCCCGGACAAAATCGTATTTGCCCATATGTTAAAACTAGCTATGTTGATAGGACCTTTGACCTCTTTGAACCAATACCTTGGATCAAGGTTGACACTTCCTTTAAGGTCCAGGGCAACAATCTGTGAATATTATTAAATCTACAAAGAGCATCAGGAGTTTAGGCCGCGACAAACTATTTGCCAATGTTAAAACTAGTATGCTGTATAGTGACCTTGACCTTTGGACCAATAACCGTTGGATCAAGCGTCATGACGACAATCCTTAGGTCCAGGCAACAATTCTGTGAAAATACTTATTTAAATAAAAACCTACAAAGGATCAGAGAGTTAGGGCCCGGAACAAAACTATTTGCCAATGCTTAAAACTAGCCATGTGTATTATGACCATTGACCTTTGACAATAACCTTGGCACAAGTCATGGGACACTTCCTTAGCGTCCAGCAACACATTCTGCTGAAATATTATTCAGATCTACAAAGAGGTTCAGGAGCTAATGGCCCGACACAGCTATTTCGGACGGACGCCGCGACGGACGGACAACGCCAATTAACATAATACTGTCCGTCTGAAGAGGGCGTATAAAAAATCGGAGAGGGCCCACATTATTGCCCAGCTAATGTGAGCGCTGTACTTGTACATGTACCTCAACAAATGACCCTGTATTGAACATATAAATCACACTGTTGTTCCATCTCTCTCCATATCTACTTGTTTATGTGTAGTCTGCCTCCATTCAATAAACTGATCATCCACAGAACAGGCCCTTGCGTATCGAATAATTTAAACACGATATTCAGGTGATGATGGAGTGTTGCTTCTTTAATTTGGAAAGTTGATGGTGGAAAAGCCGAAATCATCTCTTTTATCATACAGATGAGTTGTTAGTTTGCCATTAATGTCTTTGTTGAATAAATTTTCCAAGATGGGTGACCCTGTGGTGTCTTTTATTTCGAGTCCACTGGGATATATCGAATCAATATATGGATGAAATTTATTATTATCAATAGAAAAAAATTCGTCGATATCTTGAATACCGATTTAAAGGCTTAAGTCCGCGATTTCTTCTTCTCAACTAGAAGCTTTTCTGCCTCGTAAGAATATAAAACCAGGCCCGCTAGCCTGACAAAAGAGCACAATTTGTACCCATGGGAAGTTCCAACAGACTGTTGAAAGACATGCTCACAAAAGGGTGCATAAATATTGTCAATTGGGGACTCCAACATTGGTCACCAGGAGGTCGTGCGTTCGAGCCCCGTGCTCTCACCTGGCTGCATCAAACCTAAGGCGTAAGATAAATAGTACTAGTGATTTTCTCCTTCGAATTCGCCAAGAGCTCGGCATTTTGAAGTGACAATCACGGGTTTTTCGGATATGACCTTAAAAACGGAGGTCCCGTATCGCAGCATGTATGACACGCAAAGTGCAAAGCATACGTCTAAAATTTGCAGCCTTTCAACGGCAATAGTTTCGTCTCAATATGAGTGAAATATTCTCAACGCAACGAAAAACAAACAAATAATCAACCAATATTTCTNCAACGGGACGAAAAACAAATAATCAACCAATATTTCTTTAATTAATATCAACTTTAGAGTTCTTATGCTCACAATCAGTGTGGAGTTATACAAAGTACATGTAATTATATGAATGATCAATTGATGAAAAATTGGCGAAGTTAAAAATGTATTAAACGTAATCATAATCCAAAAAAAAAACATATACAAAGAGTTAAGTTTAGGGCAACACGACCTCCGACAAAAGCAAAGGCAGGATCAGGTGCCATGGAGGAGTTCAAAGCATCCTCTGCCGATCGGTCACACCCATCAATAGCCGTTAGTTGAAATAAAGTAAACGGGATT
>CAJDSM010024328.1:0-10146 GCA_903981925.1 Ostrea lurida | reverse complement strand
GAGGAATGCCACAGCTGGACATTGTTTCTCTGTAGAAATTGAATAAAATATCCCCAAGCAATGTTAAATCAGTCACCTTAATGCATAGAGCACAACCGTGCCTGCTCTTTTGGGATTCTTAATCACCAAAGGAAACAGGACATTTAAAGAGAACTCAGACGTCCTAACATCCACTCAGTCACATGTTCATGAATCATGGGTGTTTTCTAACAAAATAGGTTTTTTCTTAGATCTTGAGCACAAGATAATAATCTTTCTATGATCCATTTTAATGAAGAAACAGATGTGTTTAAGTCAAAGGCACTATCTTTAATTTTACGTCAAGAATGATCCACGTGCAGTGTTATAAGAGATTACTTATATGCAGGGACGAATTTGTCGATATTTCTTCACTAAACGAAAATTGAGTTAATATTTGAATAATCCAAAATTAGATGTCCACCACATCTGCATATGTGACGGTTGCAAAATGTCTTTAAGTTTCACCATACAGTGTTAATAGTTTCACTGAAATCAAGAAAAGTTAAAGTTATGATGTGTGAGCTTTTAGTAACTAGGTGACGTGCATTCCCGAACTAACAGAACGTCAGAAAATCATTCGCAAACCTCGCGGATACCGGAAACTATATCTCACATCGCCGACGTGTGCCGAGTGGACAGAAAAATGGACGTGCAAGACGGCAAGAGGTTGAAGAGCGATTGCCTCCCGACAACGAAAAATTTGTACAAAAAACCATGATGGAAGCCAGGACCAGACGGTGATAGTGTCATATATGACCATATCTATTCACACAAATTGGTGCTCCAGGACCAGAGTTGGATTGTTCATAATGACCATATCTATTCACAAATTGTAAGAAAGTCGTTGATAATACGGCAGGTTTTCTATAGCGTCTTCAGAGACTCAAAATTACAATTCCATAATATATGCCGACAAGTGTACATTATGTAGCGAATTGAGAACAAGAGGCCCATGGGCCACGTCCGCTCACCTGAACACCTGCTTCACTAAGAAGATCACTAGCTTATGTCTACTCCATAGCAGGAAGCTTCAGGTAAATATCCACTGCGTCTGGTTCCAATGAAGAAATTTTAAAAGAATTGTCCCTATATATTTGCATGTAAATATTTGAATCCCTATTGTGGCCCCACATACCCCTGGGTTTCATGATTTGAACAAATATTGAATCTCCACATATCAGAAAGCTTTCTGGCCCATGTTCTTGAGAAGATAATTTAAAGATTTTCCCGATTTATTCAATGTAAAAACTTGATCCCCATTGTCGCCTCATCGTACCCCGGGTCATGATTGAACAAACTGAATTGCACATATATCAGAAGTTTTCATATAAATTCAGCTTTTCTGCCCAGTGGTTCTGATATTAAAGATGTTTAAATTTTCCCTATATAAGCATAGTAAAACTTTTTGATCCCCTATCGGGCCCCATCGTACCCCCGGGGTCATATTTGAATATACTTGAGTCTCCAGTATATCAGGAAGTCTTTCATATAAATTTCACTTTCTGGACCATGTGTCTTGAGAAAAGATTTTAAAAGAGATTTTCCGTATATAATCACATGTAAAACTTTTGATCCCCTATTGGGCCCCATCGTTACCCCGGGGCATGAATTTGAACAAACATGAATCTTCCACTATACAGAACTTTCATATAAATTTTCAGCTTTTCTGATCCATGGTTCTTGAGAAATCTTTAAAGAATTTTCCTAATATCATATTTGTAAAACTTTGATCCCCTATTGGGCCCCATCGTACCCCCCGGGGGCCATGATTTGAACAAACTTAAAATCTCCACTTAATCCAAGGAAGCTTTCATATAAATTTCATATTTTCTGGCCAGTGTGTCTTGAGAAGACATTTTTAAATGACACCAACCTATTTTTGCATTTTCTGATTAGCTCCCCTTTGATGGGGGCCTGTCTTTCATTTGAACAAACTTGAATCCCCTTCACCAAAGGATGATTTGTACCAATTTGGTTGAATTTCGCCCTGTGTTCTGGAGAAGAAGTCGAATAAATGTTAAAAGTTACGACAGACGGGACAGACAGACATAGACAGACGGGACAGACAGACGACGACAACGGTGCGATCAGAATTAGCTCACTTGAACCTTCGGTCAGGTGAGCTAAAAATATGTTTTTGACAATTCTATATAGAACAAGGAATCAGTGGTACCACCATTCCAAGAATGTGTTGAGCTATTGATCCCATATTGTTTCAGACTCTTCTTCGATTAAGTTATTCCCCGTTGGAAATTAGTGAATAGTAAGTCCCGACTTTATGTAAACAAACGAGCCGGAGATAATGCAAAGGAAACTGATCTTAATGGTATTGTTGAGCAAGTTTTGAGAATATATTTAGTGCATTAAAGTCAATGTTTGTGCATGTGATAAACACAGCAGGTGATATAATCATCAAACTAAGATGAATTATATACCAAAATATTAACTCGTTGGCTATCTTGTGCCCCCCCCCCTTTCAGAATGTGGAGGCACTAGTGGTTCATCTTCATTACCACTTCACGTTTCAGTCCACAGTAGAAAGAAAGAACATATGTCTTTAGAACTGAGATGAATTTGATCATAATATAATTCAGAATTGTGTAGAATACTTCAAACAAAAAACAAGTCAATACTGCCATTGGGTCACAACCATGAATCCATGGCATTGCAGTGCAGTAGCAAATCAAATATTTAGTATACTAAATTAAAATAGACCATCAAAGTTGATCTGTGCCATTGCAAAATGTTTTTTTTATTTTATTTGGGACGAATCAATCCTTAAACAATTGACATGAGATTGAAATGTAACAGACATATTAAAAAAAAGTTGTGGTATAAAAAAATGTGGTCTGCATAAAGTTAACCACATATTTGACAACACAATTGCTTCCATTATAACTGATAATAAACCTTTTCATAGAATGTCAAGAAAAATTCAAAGTCAATCATAGTGAGAGTAAATAAAGACCTATATAAGGAATCACATTTGAGGTCATATCTGATATCCAGTTATACTGGGTCAAAACAGCAAGAAACTTAGTGTTACATTTTTTTTAATTTAAAAATTCATTACTGGTATTGTACATTACATACAGTATGAAAAATACCAGTTATGATATCATTATCAGAAATATAACAAATCTTGAGTCTAATGACATGCATTTTTTCTTTACAAATAACACAAATAACATTAAATAATTAATCCATAGGATGAAGGGTGTGCTACTTCCAGTTTTGAAGTTGTGATCATGAGGAGATTGACTAGCTACTGGCGAAGCTTTGGATGATAGAGGTTTGAAATGGTGGAACTTGTTGTCTTGTCCGGAGGGATTGCGAGTCTGCCAAAGTGTGGTACTTCACTCTTCAGTTCATACATGCAACCACAATTCAAACATACAGTCTTTCTTGCCATTTAAAGTTATTGTTTATTTTGTTTATATACCACCTTATAATCGGTTACAATTTGTTGAGGAGCATTTTGCTGGATAATGAAATATCTCATTGCAGTGGTTTTTTTATGAGTAGCAGTATTAGATAACCTTTTGATTTTTAGTTTATAAAAAGAATCAACATACCGAAGCAGATAATATTCGATACCAATTGTGGCAATATAGTTATGGCCGAGTACAGCATGTGGGCATATTTGTTCTTCAAAATATTGTTTTTATTTCACAGGGCAGCAGAATACATCATTCTTCAAATATAATTAGGAAGAACTTCATATATAGCATCTGGATGTAGTTTAGAGGAGTCTCGTACTAATAGACAATAATTACCAGCACCCAATTATGAAACCTCTCAATAGACATTTAAGAAACCAATTACCAATTAAGCCAATAGGATAATTCTTGACTGGAGGCAACTGGTTTAGGGTATTAGTACAAAATTATTTGCCCTCTTGACCTGACCTTTGAGTTTGACTACTTTTAAACAACTTTGGTGTGTGGCATTATTTCTGAATTGGTGAAGCTAGGGCTGTCCACAATAGCACTTGTATTACTTGTGACAAGACCTTTTTATTGATAAAATTAGGTTGACCGATCTACCTTTGACCAATGGGAGTTTGACCTACTTTAGAAAAAAAACTTTAACCCAGGGCAATACTTAGAACAGGTTTTGACCTAGATTTTGAAATTGACCTACATTTGATAAAGTTAACATAGTTCATAATTTTAGAATGATGAGTGATAGGGTCTCATATTGTATTTATTTGTATTGTATTGGTACGGGAGTAAAAAGTTTGTATACCATCTCATCTAGTTTACCAATGCACTAATTTAAAACATTTTAATGTATTTCAGCCAGAGCATCACATATACGCAGATTTCAACAATCAGTGGAGAAAAACCACTTTCAACCAATGCATACTGCCAAAGTCTCCAATTCATCGAAAAGCAAGAGAAATACATACTACAACAAGTCACATACTGCAAAGACTCCAAATCATCCAAAAGGCAAAAGAGAATAACAGGAATTAGACGAGGGGGAAGAAAATCTACCACAACCATAACAAAGAAGTGAAGCAGTGAACATTATGGCAGGTCTTACAAGCTATTTGGATATTTTGTCTAGCAGTTGACAGTGTGTTGCTACTTGGCCATAAATATAAGAACTTTTTGATGTTCTTGTACTTTTCAATTTCATGCATTTACGGTGAGTGGAATTATTGGAAAAAATGTCATACACGTTCATGGTTTTGTCGACACTTCATTGCATTGGAATTTGAGCTGAATTTTCATAATTGGCTCCACAACTTTTTCCCAGATTTGGACTCATTGAATAATTTTGTTATATTTGATGAAATAAGTATGCTTTTTTAGTTTCCATTACTCGTATGTTGTAAAATATGTGATAACAATTCACACATGTGTATGTTGTAAAATATTGTGATAACAATTCACACATGTGATAAGAATTTACATCATCATATTTCATTGTGAGTCCATGGACGAGGAGAGTATGAAACATTAATTTTTTTCCTGTTACAAATGAAAGTTGAGTTACATGAAAGGCATATAGTTCATGAAATATTGTACCGTGTTCATTTTCCATTTAATCTTATTCTTTTTTGTTTTTGTTGTGTTTTGTTTTGTTTTATTGATTGAAGACAAATTTTAGAAACATGAAATTTTTGCTGAGAAAAGCTGTTCAGAGGAAATTCGGCTGATTAATTTAAAAATAGCTCCACTATTTTTTCTGAAATGTGTCACATTGACTGATTGTTGTTATATTTATTAAAAGTGTATGCTTTTTTTTATTTCCATTACTCATAGTTGTAAAATAATGGTAACGATGCACATTTCATATATTTCATTCTGAGTCAATGGACGGTATATTGGTGGCATTGGAAGGACATATTTTATGAAATATTATTTTTTTCCCTTTACAAATAAAAATTTAGGTAATATATAGCATTGAAATATAGTACCATGTTCATTTTCCATTAATTGCTTTTTTATGAAATTGAAATGAGACAAATTTAAAAGCAGTCGTAAACTGGAAATTTTGTTGAAAAAAAAACTAATCAGAAGAACTTCGGGCTGAGTATTTTTTCAAAATGGCTCCACCTTTTTTTCTAAAAATTTGGACACATAATTGAATGTTATTATTATTTATAAAAATAAGTTGTTTTTCAGTTTTCATTACTTGTCTGTGCTTTACAATTGATTAAATCCACCAATTTATGAATTTGCAGTGAAAAATTGGACATCATCGTGGCGCTGGAGTAAAGTATAGAATTCGTTATAGTTTTTTTTTTATTTGTTTACATTTTAGAACAGATGTTACCTGGTAATAAAAATAATATTTTATAATTTTATGTCATTCTTGACTTATTTTATATAAATAGTATATGGACTATATTTTTATAGAAAAAAATACGCAGAGTTACCTCCCATAGTTTGAAGTTTGACAGCCACTAGAGGGCAAACGGCTACTGTCTTTTTTTATTTCATGACCAAGCATTGTCCACACATATGTTTATCCATTGATACCAAACTCATTTGTTTCCCATTACTTTGATCTCGCACTCGTACTACCTTAAGTTTCAGTACACCATATATTGGATCCTGCAAAGTTCTATTTGTAAGAGGTTTTGAGTAGTATTGGAATTCATTATGGTAATTCATATTCATTCTTTCCATTTACAGGAATATCAAATGTGTTTAAAACTAAGACATGATTTTGAAGAATTCCATTGTTGGTAAACAACTAGGGAGTATGAATTGGACCACTAGATATATAATTAAAGCCCCCGTTTGTTTAAAATAAACCTATTTTTACAAGCTTTGTTAGCTGGAACTAAAACAGGTACCTGATATACGCTAAATATCTTTTGTTTTCATTATTTCAATTAACTACGCACAGGAGAAATGATTTGCACTTCTGTCTGAATAAGTCGAACACGAAATTTTAATACCTCGTTATTCCAATTATGCGTTGTATCCAAACTAAGTCATATCTAATCAACCGATCGGTTGACATAACCATCAATAGAATTCATAAAAGAGACAAAGTTCTGATCAATCTAATAATCAAACAATATAAACGTTATATACTCAAGTTTTAGTAAGATAAATTTTAATCCAAAAACTCTATGTCAGACTTATAAGGCCTAGAAATATTGGTATTTTTCTGGATAGCATAAAGTAGTGTTTTTCCCCTAAAACACCTCCAATGATTATGATTAATGATTGCAAATGTCTGAACGTATCAGTATAAAACCAAGCATAACATACAAGTAGTTGCATGTTTTGATATTTCTTCGGAATTTTCAAGGCAAACAAATGTAGAAACAACACAGCATAGCTTTTTAATTGCAATGTCTGGATCATTCTAATTGCAAAATGAATTTATTTTCGGTAGATACATGGCGATGGGGAATCAGTAAAGATTTGAAAATTGAATTACGTATTTAAATTTCTTCCACATCCTTAGCTTCTATTGACTAAATATTATGAGCTAATAACTTCACAAGAATGTAAAGGCAAAGGTAACTTACAGTGATCAATCTCGTAAGTCCTAAATAATGTCATTGCGCAATTACATATTATGTAAATGTATGTACTCATTTTGAAGACAAAGATGTTATGAACTTTTTAAATAGAATTATTAGATGTAGATTGCAGTTTCCTTGCGATCTTATTTGTGTTGGGTGGAAAGGAAATTACAGTTTGTATTAAATTTCAGTGCCATAAATGGTGATAAAAGTACTTCTTACCCCACAGAAGTAAATGAAGACATGGGAAATTACATGTACATAATTGGAACAGTTGGTGTTGTATTGGTACTTGTTATCATTGGAACCATTGTATTACTGAGAAGGAGAAGGGAACGTAAGTTGATAGAATTATTCAGAAATCAACATAAGGTTTTTGATCAATCCGAAATGAATTCAAATAATTTTCATTTTCTAATCCCTTCTAAACAATAGTTTTTTATAGTCACCTCCATCAGCTGATCGGTTATTTGTTTAATGTTACAATACATGAAACTGATTTACAAATGCTTATACGAAAATACCTTCTAAAAATTATCTGCATTGCTTTGTCTGTTTCTCATTTTCCCCAATGCTTGTACGTTTTGACATCTCTCATGTCGGCATTTTAGTCCATTATACGATACGGTTATTTGGGTCCATACAAAACAAAAACTGCGTCTCTTCTCGCACTCGGCACACCTCAGCCGATTACATCACGATGTAGGGTAATGGAAATGGCCGACGTGTGTCGAATGCAAATAGTCGTATGCTGAAAAAAGGCGGAAATTTCTTTAAAGAAACTTGTCCCTAAAGAAATTCACGTCTTATTTATATATGGCATCCATGTACGAAGCCTATGTGTAAATAACAAGACTGATCATTAACATAGATTAAATTTGTCAAATATAAACCCAAGCTTTGTAACATATACATGTATATGGCCATGGGTCGGATTAGTTTAGAAAGAAAAGATTACTTTACACCGGTCATCTGTTTACAAATGATCACATATGTCAAATGTACCGGCGTACGATTCGCAGCATTTTCAGTATAACGTCAATTGACAATTAAAAATAAGCATGGCTGAGTTTCAAAATCAATTCATTTTTTGAAACTACGAACTAGATATGGAGACACTAGTTATGGCCTGCCGTTGATAACCACTATCAGCCTCTGTTGTGCATCACATGACCACAATTTGACTGGTGCAACGAAATCTAATTATAAACTATCACCTGCATAGTAAAAGGGGTATTTATATGTAATTGCATGCATATGAAGTTGAAAAATGTTTAAGAATAGGAATGGGAAGTGTACAAAGCTATAGTACTTGTTTATTTTACTTACATATCAGCTCTCAAAAAGGTAACTAAATTATAACAGTGTGTTGGTTTTTCATGTAAATGTTATCTTACTAATCAGATTTCAAAAGTTGTAGCTTTTATGAATTCTGCAATGCTATCCCAGTAACTATACCAAATGTTTACAAGTATTCATGTGGACATATATCATACTCTGACTCTCTTTTCTATGTCGGTTGAAATGATGAAACCGGATAATAATTTCTATGAAATTAGTATTGAAATTCTGAAAAACAAGCAAAAAAAACCCTAAAAACATAACAAGTGAAACAAAATTGTACCATGAAGTAACAAAATGTGTTTTTCAGAACTCTGTCGTCAAGAACATGATGTGGAGGAATATATGTCTTTGATGGTTCCTTCAAGTACAAAACTCAGTGAAGCTGAAAACTATCTTGAAATGAATCATTTTGTCGCCTTGATAGGGATCGAAGGATCTGGAAGAACACACCTAGCAAAACAATTAGCAGAAAGCATTAAGAAATATAAGATACATGTATGCTGGATCAACGATATTCTGAATTATAAACTTGACACACTTTTAAGCGAAAAAAAATTGGTCATTTTAGATGACATATTTTATGTGCTTCAAAATGAGGATGAAGTTAATTTAGTCGCTTCTAAAGTAGAAGATCTATATCAGAAAAAGCGGTCACCTTACATCATTGTCACTGTGCCGTCTTATATATGGGAAAGACATGCAGATGCATTTTCCAATAAGGAGTCGTTTAAGTGTCATGTTGATCTAAACAACTTAAGCAAAGAAGAAAGAGAATGTATTCTAAGAGAACATTTAAACTTAAATGATATTAGGAATGAAGAGAATGCACGGGCAGGGGATCTCTTCATAAGCAATGCGGTCAAAGCAGCTATTATTGACTCTCCAACCTGTAAGTCTATGGGTTTTCCCTCTTGTGTGGCATGGATCGGCAAAATGCGAGATCAAAAAGATATCCACGAAGCAGACAGGTTTATGCAGCTTCCAGTATTCCGAATTCGAAACGATGTGAAATTTTTAAAGAATACCACAAGTATTGGAAAAAACAAAATGTTTTTATTATTGGCTTATGCTGCTCTTTCTGGCGGTATATTGGATGTTACGCAAATTGATAAAGAGTTTCTCTATCTTCTAGCTTCAACGCTTTACCCGAACGATGAACCTGATGAATTTTTACATGATTTTGACGCAAGTCTTCTTGCGTTAGAGGAAAAGTTCATTAATAAACAACCTAATGGAAAGTATGAATTTCAGCTGGATATAGTGAAGACAATAACATTTGTAGTGGCCATTGAAAAGAACATGCATATTTTAAAAGAAAAAGTGAACAAAGATTTATTGAAGCGACTTGCTGTTGAAAGAGACATATTTCCAACCGGTTTTGACACTGACTTTGCCAAATGTTTTGTCAAAATGTAATTCATTAAATTCTATACACATTGTAATTCTTAGTTTGTGGAGCGCACGGTACATTATAAAAGACTTGGGTTCGAGTGGAATCGTTGAAATAAGTGGTGACTGTTCTGTTTCCCAATGTTTATTTGATAGTGACATTACCTGGTTTTCCGTGACTGGGATCTTAAGTTACGATATTTGTAAATATTCAAAATCAGGAGCTCTCGGGTGTTTTAACTGAGTCGATAGGGTACATATATCTTCATTATTTTTCACTCGGAGCTGGTGGTACTTCAGCATGAGTACATACTTTTGCATGGTGTGTAAGTATGTGTGATACGTGTAGATCAAAAGGATTGATTTTTGGTGAATCTGTCATTACTAACGCCGCC
>CAJDSM010024327.1:0-12464 GCA_903981925.1 Ostrea lurida | reverse complement strand
ATATGTGGTCTCAAGTAAGAATTATGAAATTTTAATGTAAATTAAAGATATTGTTGTAGTCGCGGGTCTATGATTTTGGCATCGAAACATAATTAATACGTCACCAACTATAGGCATGGCGCTCAGGGCTGCAGCAGCAAGGGTCCTCCCGACGCCGAAGCTCGAGTTGAAAAGATCCGAGACGTCTTCTAAAAATCTGGCGTTTGGCAATCACTTGGTATTTTACGTTTTAATTTTGACACGGCTATGGCGCGAACAGGTTTTGAACCTACTACATGTACATGAATCTCCAGGTTATGTAGAGAGTGCCGTAAGTTCTGAACCTACGCCACCGATATTCGTTTTTTAGTCGTTATGTCTAAATAGCAAGCAGTATTATTTCTTGCAGACATCTAAATAACAATCTAAATAACAAATGCG
The DNA here is from genome assembly GCA_903981925.1 of Ostrea lurida. Lineage (NCBI taxonomy): Eukaryota > Metazoa > Mollusca > Bivalvia > Ostreida > Ostreidae > Ostrea > Ostrea lurida. Next base: position 12,044 of record CAJDSM010024327.1, on the reverse strand, counting down.
CATAAAATACAGAAATGATTTGCTGAGCTAGATATTCTTCCACTAATTAACAAGGTTTAATTGTCGGAGAATACAAAAGCAGTCATGCACTTATATTGCATATTGAATGTTCGGTAGCATAGGTAAACATAAGACACTTACATGTAGGTATTAAAAGATACAGAATGCTACTTAAAACATAATCTAACAGTGAGAATTGACTAAAATCTTTTTACAGGTATGTTTATCATTTTGAAATAGAAGGTCTTATAAAAGTGTCCAATCTCATATTATACACATATATGCCTCTGATACAGTTACACAAATATTATTCTTTTCATATATGTAGAAAAATTCTCTTTCTCCCGCAGAAATGGATATAAAATAATGAGAGGGAATGTAGTGCTCAATCTTTAAATACATGTAACATGTTGTAAGAAATTAAGGATGAAATACTAAGTATTAGTAAAAGATAAGAAAAGTATTCAGTATACCTTTTATTTCTTTACCTTCTTTATTTTTTGTTTCAGTGATGAGGGCATACCTGTTTGTTGTGCGTACTATTACATGCTTAGTGGTGAATGTATAAGTAAGTTTTCCTTCTTTTTATATGACTTAACTAATTAAAACCAAACTTATAATCTTCTCCAATATTCTGATGTCACTTTGTATTAGCAACATCAGAATATCAAATATTTGGTTTAGAACAGATTAACGACATACCACCACTGACAACAACCCCATTATTTAGAATTTTAAAAAGTTATCAACTCGCTTGAAAAACTGCCAACTTCTAGCCTAAACTGAGAGATGAATTCTGACGAATCATGAATTCCTACATGATAATGATAATATTATATTCATATATAACAACATATCCTTACACTGATATGGTTCCCTACACTGATGAACTGCAAGGCTAAATAGTTACTAGCGGTACCCAGTTTTATCAACTAGATGGGGAATATGAAATATCAGACAGCTACAGATGCATCCTTTTTCAAAACTTTGATTTACGGCGCAGAAAAAAAAATGAAAACTGTTAAGGAAATATAATTACATTACACCTTGAAAATCTTCAACAACATAGATAACAAAAAATCTTAACCATTTTCACAAGCAAGTAAAGGGGAAAAACAGAGGGAAACTGTCCAAAGTCGAAAGACCTACTTCGTTGGTATGGTGGTTTAAGGGTGGCAGATTTTCAATTTAGTTTTATGTTAAATCAACTGTTCTTTATATTTACCTTTACATGGTGCATACCGTAGAAAAGGGCGTGTCTTTGAATTAAACTTTCCATATAAGAAATGAATAGTAAAAGTATAATATAAGAAAAAGGATTGGGGTAGACCTCCTCAATATCTACTCTTAGTACTGGTCTGTATAATTATAACATGGAGGCGACCCCCTCTCTGTCTCCCCCTTACCGGTTCTACGTGCCTCGTACAAGTTTTATTCTTCCCACATTTTGATGACCATATTTAGAATCAATTGCCTGATTTACATGTTGATTATCTCAATGTATATTCGTAGCTTATTCTCACTTCGACATCCTGATTTTGTACTATATTTGGACGTCAGCTAAAATATATTTCCACATGTACACTACTTTAATTAGAATTAATCTGAAACATTGAATTCATTCTAATTGAAAAGAAAAGTTTAGAATAATTAGGGAGATGGCTAATATAGGCAATGCCTTCTGCCCGATCCCATTCGCGTATTTTGTGAATAAAATATTGTTTAAATTAAAATTAAAAGTTTAGATTGGGGGCCCTCTATATTGTTATTCAGCGTTTAACCGTGAATGTAAGCAGCAGACGTTATTTCACCAAATTTAATAATATATAAAATGGCGAAGCAACAAAGTATCAAACGTAATCATAGTCCAAAAAACACATACACAATAGAGTGTGGGGAAACACAGACCTCCGAAAAAAGCGAAGGCAGGATCAGGTGCCATGGAGGAGTAAGCATCCTCTGCTGACCGGTCACACCCGCCGTGAGCCTGTAATCGAAACAAAGTAAACGGAGTTACCCGTCGTCAAATCTAGTACGAAAATGACAGTCTAACAAAGGGTATGAAACAAATCAGTCAACAGATGACTTAGTGATAATTTGTAATCGCAAACAAGGTCATTATATGATATCTTAACTGTCTGTCGACTCTAATAATAAGATTAAACTTTTACCAAAGAACAATGCCCAGGAAGTTCCATCAGAAATAACCACAGTCATTAGTACGAAATGATTTCTTACTGTATTGATTGTCATTAATATTCAAAATATTGTATTTAAAGCACATTGACATAAGATTTTGCTAGGTCCTCGTAGATACAATTTTGAATGCAACTTTATTTGTACAGCATGACGTCATATGAAATAAATCATCATTATTATTCAAAATACTGTGATAAAATCTTATATAATTTTGATTTTGATAGAACTTTTAATAATTGTTCGTACACAACGAGTTCTTGGATAACAGGTGGTGGTTAAGTACAGCCTCATTATAGCTTATATCAAAACGAAACACTTTACAATCTAAATCAAGATTTTTACAATTTCCCATGCAAAAAAAAAAAAGAATTACTCTAGTGGGGAAATGTTTTAAAAGTCTTAAAAGGATGAAATATCCAACTTTAGTTTGTCTGTATGCTAAAAAATTGAGTACAAACAGGAATAATTTCATAATAGAAATGAAGGGTGTTTCGTGATTTCAAGTCCTTTCATATATGGTTTCTTTTTTAAGAATTTAACAGTCTTACAATATTGTCTATCGTGTTTGCAATCCCACTCTCATGTGTGTGACAGGATTTTAAAATCACTTCCTGATGACGTAAACACATCTTCTAATCATATTAGCGGTCGATTTCCCGTCTTTACTGACAATGCATTCTTACATGTACGTGTATCTCTCAAAAACATCGTTATCCCTTCAATCACTAATCAAGGCCGTCCACAAAGACCATTCTCTATCAATCAACAATGCGTCGTCAATAAAGACAGAAAATCAGATACTAATCAGATGACTAAAAAGGGTTAATCAACATAAAACAATTCAAAACAAAAACAAAGCATCCACTAGAAACGATGTTATTTAGTAAACAAAGCAACATCATCAAATAAAAAAATAAAACTCTAGAGAAATGAAATTTCTGCATTAAACAAAAGGTCGACGAGCCTTATCGTTCACCTGGATGTAATAGCATCAACTGATCAAATGCTATAAAATGTATTAGAATTATTTTTTATTTTGCATAAGCTAGATTTTATATCTAATAGTGGTATAAAAGAAGATGGGTCCTGCCCCCGATATTGATAGAAGACTCCATAATATGATATATATTATAATGTACAATGTACATGTATATCTACACTCTTTCAAGAGAGAAAACAAGAAGTCGTTCAATAAAATGAAACTTAAAAACAACAGAAAAGAGAGTAACACAATGTGCTGGCACCGATGACGTAACTTGAAGTTACCCGTTTGAACTCAGGAACGTCCTTTGACCTTAGTGGTAACGTTTCTGATGTCGGACCAGGCGTCCCAGATACAGTCCACGATTAAGTCACATTACGTCTAAACTGGTTTCCTGTTCAATGATACAACACACTCGAGAGAAGCAAGAGACAACAGGGTACCAGTTTACATTACCCTGTTAAAAAAGAGTCTAGTTTACATTACCCTGTTAAATTTAGACGATAGGAATCATTGTTTACTATAGAGTCTAGTTGATCAGAATCTCTTGTTGGTGAAGTTCTTGGATTTAAGATTTTGGCTTTCACGAATTAATATCATTTTGTGGTTCGGCTTTAATTTCGTGAATTCGTGTTTCGTTTTGTTTTGGGGGTTTTATTATTGCATGTACATTTAGGTCTTTAATTCCTTTTTCATTTATACTGACATTTTGTTGAATTCAGATACTCTTCACAATATGATTTTGTTTCCCTATTTAATGATTTCGAATTATGCTTTTTTTTAATGATTCCTTTCCTCTTGGAGAAGCGTTTAATGCTTTATCAAATATAACATAGTTTTTCCACGCAAAAATACACTACATAGTGATTAATGCATTGGCTTAGGGTTTGTTTGCAGCATACCAATACAGAAAACTAACTATATCGTAACACCAGTGCAGATAGCATAATACATGTATTTACATTCACTGAATTTTCTCGTATATTGGCATTGCTTTTATCTGCGATAATGAATATATAGTTGTATGTACGTAATTATCGTTTAATATGAAGAGTCGTTAAGGTTAAATGTTGCAATGACTGTTCCGTTTAAAGTAGCAAAATGGTCAACACTCCGATATTTCCGCCTTGAATCTAACATAATCATGGGGGGGGGGGGGGGGGAGGCTTGAAAAATGTTCTTCAATGAAAATATGAATTTAAACAATAAAATATCTTTCTTTTGTGATGAAGGTAGCAATCATTGCAGAAAATTTTGATTTAAAAAATACATGAAATTTTCTTCCAATGCTACAACTACCTTCACGCGATGAAAACAACAAATAGAGCATATTATTGCTTAAATAAACATTTTATGACACTTAACCTGCACATCAACAAGCCATAGCACAAAATACATATGTAGTGCAAGCAAATACCTTCATTTCAAATAGAATAATCATACAATTTCATGGAATAGATTCGGGAAAAAAAATTAAATTTATATATTTTCCGTGTAGTCCACTTTTTGTACAGTACAGAATGCCCTGGTTCATCGTGATTCAGGATTGTGTACATATTTAATGTATTTATACTGTTATTGTAACATTAAACTTTTGCTTTCCACCACCACGCAACAAGATGAAAGAGCTCTAGACCAGAGGGCAAAACTTATAATTAAACGAACAGCTGGGGACGAGTGAAGGTTTGATCTGAATTAATGGACTATTTTAAAACAGCACGGAATGCAACAGATAAATTTGATCAACGATATCAAAAATAGTTTCCAGATTTAATTCATGATATTAAGTAAATAAAAATATTTTGTAGATAAATGTAAAAAAAAAAACCAAAAAACAAAAAAACACTGTTACAGAGAAATGTAAATATGAGGAAATAAGCCCAAGGATGTGGGAAGTTCAATTAGTGTATACTCTTTCAAATACATCAATGAAACGTGGTCCGCCTTAAAAGGTCCCCCAAACTTTTCTTTTGTTACCTTAGTTGATCAAAATCTCCTGTCTGGTGTGTTTTTTAAAAGGTTTCACAAAATATTTAAAAACAACACGGAATACAACAGATGAATTTGGTCAACAATATCAAAGATAGTTTCCATATTTTATACATTCTCTGTAATATTTATAATGTGAGCAAATAGTGGGGCATGTTATTGTTTAAAAAGTATCGGGAAAGTACGATAATCGCTACAAGTCTACACTATTTATCTCATTTCAAGTATTCGTGAAGTGAAATGTGTCATTTGTAAGTTAAATTTGTGTCTACAACATTTAGATGAATCAATATTTCATTACTTTGTTTGTAACAAATGATTGAATATAGGATTATAAATGGAATAACCTAGCCCATATATCAAGGTTTGTATTCACATGTACATGTATACCAAGATCTGTATTGAAGAAGAAGTAAGTCATTTGAAGATATGATCTTGTGAAATGGGGCCTGTCTTTCACTAAGTCAGAAACTTCCGTTACAAAATTCGTGTGTGTGTGGTGGGGGGGGGGGGCAAAGTAACAGTACATACATTTTCCATCTCATAAACACACGCTGAAACGGGCTAGTGCTTCTATAAAGGTTAAAGATTACTTAAAATTTCACACTATATATTATCGTATTAACATGAAATCGATTAGCATGCTTAAAATAAAATTTCTCAAATACCATTCGTCAGCTTTAATTAATACTTTTCAATTACAGTCAAGTATAGATGAATAAGGGCGCATGTTTTCAGTTTCCTAAATGTCTAAATGTATAATTCCTTTAATTTTTGTTTAGAATGCCCACTGGGCTCCACAGGCCTGAGGTGCGACAAACGATGTCAATTTCCCGAGTATGGAGAGCTGTGCCTGCAAAAATGCAATTGTTCTCGTGAACTTTGTCATTACGCTTATGGGTGTTTGGGTAAGTCTTCGAAGGAACATTCAAAACTATTGTATGGATGGAATTATTAGTACTAATTTTGTAGACGTATATTTATTTATTTTTTGATTGGCATACTATAGCTACAGAATCTACATCAACAATTACAGTTCATGAAAGATTAACTTCAATCTCAACCGTCACCCCCACGATTTCCAGAGACGATTTTAATGGAATGTCTTTAGAAATGGGTCAGACTCTGAAGATGTACGGACTTATATCCATTGTAATTGGAGCAGTTGTGCTGATACTTCTTCTGATAGTAATCATTCAAAAGCAATCCCAAGAATGCCAATGCCAGGCGTACAGACAGAACAAACTTCTGGGAGATGCGCCGATTACTTACGAATCCGTTCTAGGTCAGGTCAATGATCCACAGGACTATACACAACTCCAGAACTACTGTGAAATGTTGGGGCGTGGAATTGCACAATCGCCATGTGGCAGAGGCCAAATTCCTGCAAATAATCAGTCGGGAACATCCTCTTAGGACAGGCAATGTCCCATATTGTGAAAATTCTCCTGTGGAGTATACATCAGAAATAATTGGCGGGGAATATATTCTTACCTTGTTCAGAAAGGTCGATTAATACCCATAAATATCATAAATGAACATGCAGGTACTATATAGAAAATATACGTTTCCGGTAGGATTACCTCAATTTAGAATTGTTGTACCGCAACCATAGTGGCATATGTCCTCTCATCTACATCATCCATCTCAGTAAAACAAAGTTTACTCTGAAAGTACGGTTACACCTTTAAAAATAAACTCAACATAGGTAAATTGTATTTGCACTACTATTGTAAACCTAGTTTATTAGTTTTCATCTTTGCTTTATTTTGTGCACTTACATGTATATCAGGTATACAATGATATTATAAAAAAAAACAAGGCATAAGCAAATGATATATGAGATTATCAAAAGAGAGGAGGCTGTTGAAACCTGTAACGTGAAGACACTTTTGACCATTGTTGTGAGGACAAAAGTGCTATATGAGGACACACAATCTGTCGAAACAGTTGAATCCCCATAAACGTGACATATGGGAAATATATAAATACAAGATAATACAATAGCGGGGATAAGTTGTGTTGGGACGTCTCCCTTTTGATATATTCTCCCAACTGCAATTTTTAACAATTTTAAAGAAAACTAAAAGTAAATTTTATAGGTAGGTGCCTCTTTAACTTCCTTAGATAGTACATTTTGTAATCACAAAAGCAGGTGTCATCTACTCAAATGAGTAGCAAAGTTTTCCTGTTAATCATTTTTATAATAAAGAAAATTGTGTGTTTCTTGATTTAAAAAGTTCTGATATTGCAGAGCGCAAATTACAGAACTTCCCAGTGTTTTTTCTTGTATACACATAGTAGTGCTTTGTATTGTGGTATTAATTTCATTTCGTAATAAGGATTGTATAAAAGTAATGTACATATCTGTGGAAGAATTCGAACAGATGTCCTCACCACCAAGAACCATTGCAAACTTGTAGATTTTCGCGAGTCATAACATTCCCATCAATTGTGATATCTCGTAGTTCCAGATCGTGACAGTGTGACCGGGACTTTACCTCCTGCAAAGTAATGCTATCATCGGATTACATCAGTTACGTGAAGATTGTATCCCATGTACTTTCAGTGGTAGCCATGAGTAGGTCACTAGCGAAGTAGGCCTACTATGAATACTTCAGGGGCAATCATGACAAGTGTCTAAATGTTTCTTGGAGTATCCTCAACACAAAACTGAAATGTTTTCATTAAAAAATTGGAATGTACAGGAGTTACAGCGTTTGGCGTAAAGGTACCCTCAGTCCTTTTGTCTGTACCAATCTATTAGTTCAGTCTTACAGTAACATGAACTTTTTTCTTTACTATTGATTTGCATTTAGATTGATTGATTGATTATTTATTGTTTTACGTCCCACCAAGAATATTTCACTCATATGGAGACGTCACCAATGCCGGTGAAGGGCTGCAAAATTTAGGTCTATGCTCGGCACTCAGGGCCTTTGAGCAGTGAGGGATCTTTATCGTGCCACACCTGCTGTGACACGGGACCTCGGTTTTTGCGGTCTCATCCGAATGACCGCTCGATTCAGTCGCCTCTTACGACACGCAAGGGGATGCTGGGGACCTATTCTAACCCGGACCCCAACGGGTTGATTTGCATTTAGAGGTGGAATATTAGAGGCATCTTAATTTTCACAGTTCCAAGATGATTGTATTATTGGTACACTTGCACTAAACCATAAGGGCAAATTTAATCTCATAAAGTAGTATGTATTCAATTAGTGATGAATAAAGATCTTTGCGAGGTGTTTAGTGTGTGGTCCTTTTTTTCTTTGCTTTTCGTGTGTGTGTGTGTGTGTGTGTTGTGTGTGTGTGTGTTGTGTGTGTGTGTGTGTGTGTGTGTGTGTGTGTGTGTGTGTGTGTGTGTGTGTGTGTGTGTGTGTGTGTGTGTGTGTGTGTGTGTGTGTGTTGTGTGTGTGGTGTGTGTGTTTTGTGGGTTGGTGTTGTGTGTGTGGTGTGTGGTGTGTGTGTGTGTATGTGTGTGTTGTTTGGGGTTTTTTTGGGGGGTGTTTTAATGGTTTTTTAATTTTATTTGGGTTTTTATTGTTATTGTTTTTTGTTTTGGGGGTGTTTGTTTGTTTTGTTTTGTTTTGGTTTTGAGGTGGGTTTTTTTTATGTTGTTTTGGGGGTTTTTTAGGGGGCGGGGTTGTGTGTTTTGGTTCCGAAACAGCAAATAAACTTCTTTCACCCCACCCCCTAAAACGAAGATTTTGATGAACTTTGCAGGTAGCTGTAAATTGCAGAGAAGTGTTATCGTTTTATTACATAAACACAGTTGAAGGAAATACCTACAGAGTTATTTTTTCTGTCTGATAAGCGATGGAAATGCCTCCTGTGAGTAAGTAATACAGCAAGGGGATAAATGAAATATGGCGTCACGAAAGCGGACGAATGACGCTAGTACATTTTGTCATCCACGAACAACAACTAAAAAAGAATAAAATGTTTTTGCCATACGCTCTAATAAATCGGACTGTGAGTGGTTTAAGCATTTTACATACTTCAAAGGACCTGAGAGTAGACTTGAAAAACTCAAAAGACATTCAAACGAAGACGCCCAGTTGCATGGAGGATTGTTGATTCCTGAAGATTTTAAGCCAGATCATGACAATGCTTAAATGCCTGGAGCATCTGATTTTGGCAAAGTATCTGAATATGAGAGGAATTGACAGCAACTTCCTTGTTCTCTTTGAAGAAACCGTAACCCTGCTTGATTCGACAACAGTATTACTGTAAAAGTGGTTATTTACGCGTGGGGGAAATTTACACTAATTACACGGTCACATAATGAGCGCGTAAATTTCCCCCACGCGTATACAGTATAGATATCATATATGTCATATATTTCATTCAGAGACCGCGTATTTTTCCCCCACGCGAATTGTTGGGCATGGAAAAACGCGTACTTAACCCCCAGCGTAAATAACCACTTTTACAGTATCAGTACATGACTGTCAGCCATCTGTTTGAAGATATTGATATGTAACTCTTGACATAACTAACTCAGTCATCGGGGTTTTATGTTTTATATATTCATAGACAGAAAACAGACATAAAACCTACAACATTCATACAACACACTTAACACACAGTTCACTAAAATTTAAATATCCATAAATTCAAATAGAAATATTACTTAAATTAAATGATTAACATTGGAATAATCTAGATATAAAACCTTACCAGTCAACATGTTCTTCACCTTAGATATTCTAAAAAGCGTAATTCACCCTTGATGGTGTGTGCAGGTAAAATGGGTATAATGGGTTTCATATCGTAAACTTGTGTTAAAACCACTCACTCTCGCTTTCACGCACCCTCTTTCTCTCAGTCACATGACACACACAACAGACCAACAATGAACCATATAACCACCTTGAAAACAAATAGGAGGATCCAAAATCCAACACCTGCCGGAGAAAATGACTCCTGACATTACCAATCTGGACAAGGAAACCAGCGCATAAGTCAAAGGATAAGAAAAAAATATCATCATACATCAGTAGTGACACTGATGAAGAACAACTTCATTGTTGTCATTATGATATGCATGCAATAATAATACATTTACACAAAAAATAAACATCTGCAACACAAACACACAGATACCTAGACAAACTATACAGGTGTCTTTTAATCAAGACAGCTCTAATTGCAATTTATTTGCAAATCACACCAGTGTCTCTAAATAAAAAGATGTCTGGTTTACATCCTGAATACACTGCCACTCTCCATATCGCTCTGTAAGTCTTCTAATCCTAGTTGTTCTTCTAAGAGGTGGAGTAACACAGCTTGGAGTATTGATAGAAATTGAAGATCTTGAAAACGATGGTGGTGTGGAGTGATAAGGAAAATCTTGTTGAAAGGATAGATGTTCTCGATGCTGACGACGATGTTGAGGTATGACATACACTCCTCTATCACTCTCATCTGAAGATTCGAATTCTGAAGAACTTTGGGATGAATCGTTGGAGTAAGCGACTGCAGTCGGAATTTTCTGTCTAACCTATTTAGGAACTGAAGAATTGTGATTAGTTGGAATATAATTAAATGGCAAAAGAAAGTTTCTATGTAGAGTACGAGTAGACCCTTTTTTGTCCTCACGCTTTCCACAATAGACAGGAATATCCAAGTTTGGAATATTCGAAATAATAAAAACATCTCTATCCCACTTGTCTGCAAGTTTGTGCTTTTCTTTATATCCAACTTTTCTAACTAAAACCCTATCTCCAATGTCTAATTTTGAATGCCTAACTTTCCTATCGAAATTCTTTGTTTTTGTTTGACATTTTCTGTGATTCCTCAGCAGCAACTTTATAAGAGTACTGTAACCTGTCTTAGAGTTTCTGTACATAAGACTGATGATCTTTGGATCCTTCGTTTCCTGGCTCTATTCCTAAAAATGCGTCGACTGACAAGCGTGGGTGCCAACCAAACATCAGAAAATGTGGCGAATACCCAGTGGCATCATTCTTAACTGAATTATAAGCATGGACTAAAGATAATACATAAGATTCCAATCTAATTTCTCATTTTCTTCTAAAGTACTTAACATTTTGATGAGTGTTTGATTAAACCGTTCTACCAATCAATTGCCTTCAGGGTGATACGTTGTCGTTCTGAATTTCTTGATATTGGCTATCCTAACAAATTCTTGATGACCGTTGGCTGCTGCGAAATTTCCTTCCGCTGGTCGCGTTATGCAGTCTATCTGGAAAACTGTAATGAACAAGGAAATTTTCATATAAAGCTATAGCTGTAGTAGTCGCTAGTTGATTTTTGCGATGGAAAAAGCAGGAACAGCACAGGCATATCTCGTAAAGTGGTTTTTCATTACAAGAATATTTTCGAATCCAACTCTACTTTTTTCCAAAGACAAAAAATCAATACAGAGAATATCTAATGACTTAGTGGATACAATCGGATAACGATCAGCTCTACGTCTCACTGGTGTTTTACTCCTAATGCATCATTCGCAGTTTTCGACTCCCGAATTGATGTCATTCTCTAATCCTGGCCAATAAAAGCTTTGCCTTGCTAGCCAAACTATTTTCTCTATGCCTGGATGCCCTACTTCTTTGTGTAATCCTACAAATACTACTTCTTTAAAATGATCTGGCAAACAAAGTTGCAAGACTTTTTTCTCCATCTAGATATGAATTTCTGTATAAGATCCCATCAATGATCTAAAGTTTCTTCCTTTGCAACCTGATAACACTATGGCTACTGCACACTTTGTGGAATATGAAAAATGCATTCTGACAAAATAAACACGATTAAAGAGGTGTTTTCAAGAGCATTTTATTTAAACCGACATTCTTAAATACTGTATATTTGCAGGATGCATTTCATCAATGCAAAAATCAATTATTAT